>CM040622.1:54139200-54178907 GCA_022817965.1 Solanum lycopersicoides | reverse complement strand
CCTCAACCTTACCAGATTCCATCCCCTTATCAGAATATTGCTCCCAACTGTGCAATGTACAGTCGAGCTACCGAGCACCATCACCCGTTTATCAAGTCCAAGCTCCATTATATCAAAACCCTCTCCCGAATTACCAAGCTCCATCGCCAAATTATCAAACAAACCCTTATCCTAGAAGCCAAGCTCCTCGTCCGAATACCCGAAATTATCAGCAGGTGCCTCCCCCTCAGCAAAGTGGTTATGACCCTTCCCGACCCAGATTTGAAAAAAGGCCCCCAAGGAACTTCACTGCACTTGCTGAAAGCCGAACCAAACTATTTGAGAGACTAGCCGCGGCTGGATACATCCACCCTGTGGGTCCCAAGCCCGTGGATGTCAATTCAAAGTTCTACAAGCCAGATCAAAGATGTGCTTATCATTCCAACAGTGTTGGACATGACACGGAAGATTGTATCAACCTTAAGCATAAAATCCAGGATCTGATCGATCAGGAGGTAGTTTCTCTCCAACCGGCGGCACCAAATGTCAACACAAACCCGTTGCCGAATCATGAAGGTGGCAATGTTAATATGATCGAAACGGACGAAGACGGGTGTGGCACAAAGATGATTACCCCCATTATGCATGAGGACTTGGAAAGGGCTGTCGCTTCTTTAAGTGTCAAAGAAAGAAGAGAGTTCGTTATTTTGACACCTACAAAGGCTGTTGCCTTGGTGCCGTCAGAAACTCTCGTCAAACCTAAGTTTGTTATTGAAACCGCTGCTGCTCAAGGCATGACCAGGTCTGGAAGGTGTTACACTCCTGACGAGCTTGCTCTCGGAGGACAGAAGAAGGACCAGGCTAAGAGGCCGATAAGCGAGGGAGAAGCGGAAGAATTCTGGAGAAGGATGCAACCAAAGGATTATTCCATCGTCAAACATTTAGAGAAGACCCCGGCTCAGATCTCCGTGTGGGCCCTACTGATGAGCTCTCAATCCCATAGGCAGGCCTTAATGAGAGCTCTCGACGATACATACGTACCCTCAGGTACAAGTAGTGATAACGTGGCTGCCATGATTCATCAAGTTATTCGAGGGCACCGAATCAGCTTTTGTGACGATGAGCTGCCTATTGAAGGGAGGTCACATAACAAGGCGCTACACATCACTGTGATATGTCGTGAGAAGGTCATAAATCGTGTCTTGGTAGATGACGGATCCGGCTTAAATATTTGTCCATTGTCGACACTGAAGCAGTTACGTTTTGACTTGGGAAAGTTGGAACAAAACCAAGTCAACGTAAGGGCTTTTGATGGGGTCCAAAGAGATACCTTGGGAGCGGTAAATCTGGTCATCCAAGTGGGTCCGGCAGAGTTCAGCACACAGTTCCAAGTCTTAGATATTGATACAAGTTACAACCTTCTTCTGGGAAGGCCTTTCATTCATATGGCTGGAGCTGTGCCTTCTACTTTGCATCAGATGATGAAGCTCGTTTGGAGAAATGAAGAGTTGGTTATTCATGGTGAAGGGAATCGCTCTGGTAGACAGGCGCCGATTATTGATGAAGTGTCTCGGGGTACCGATTTCTATACAGTGGAGCTGGTAAATGCCACTGGTGAGGATTTGGCCCCACAGCCTCATATGCCTGCCGTGTATAAGATGATAGCCACTGTGATGCTGCAGAATGGTTTTGAACCAGGTGTTGGATTGGGAAGAAATTCCCAAGGAATTATTGAGCCTGTTCCGGTCTCCGTCAAAGGAGCTAGATATGGTTTGGGGTACGTCCCCACAGATGATGATTTGAAGCTGAAAAAGAAGAATGATCAAGCATTAGCTAAACCAATCCCTCATCTATATCAATCATTCCCCGTTCGTGAGCATGCAGAGGAGTAGAACCTAGGGGAAGGAATCTGTGGCCTTTTTGAAGAGATAGATGCTATTATTGAAGAAGAGGTCGAGCTGACAGGATTCCGTGATGCTGAGCCCGGAGAGACGCTGCAGAACTGGACCTCCACGCCCATCCTGGTCTCCTGAACTCCTTGGTAGAAGGGCATCGTTTTATGCACGTTTTAATCGGTGGTAGTCCGGATGAGGCCCGAGACCCACCATTTTGCATTTTAACTATTTGAACTTTTAAATTCCCGTCGTGATGTTCAAAAAGGCAATATGGCTCTGCCATGGCCAAAGTTTGCATTGTTTTTCAATTTTTATGAAAGACTCTTTTATTTTTTTAATTTAGCTTATTTAATCATCTGTCATGCTTTGATTTTCTAACTTCGTTTATTTATGGTTTCAGTAAGGTAAATTTTAAACCTGCCAATGTCATGTCGTGTCACGAGCTGAATGAACAAAATGAGGCAGGTGATGACGAGGTTGATGATTACGGAGAGGAAAGTGAGGAACCAGAGTATGTTACCAAGGAATTTCGTCAGTTTGAAAATCAGTATAAACCAAATTTAGAAGAAGCTGAAACGGTAAACCTGGGCAACCAAGAGTGTGTCAAAGAGGTTAAAATCAGCATCCACCTAAATGAGGTTCAGAAGGAGAGCCTGGTTCACTTGCTTGCCGAATATAGTGATGTGTTTGTTTGGGAAGTCCGTGATATGCAAGGGTTGAGTACCGATGTTGTATCTCATAAGCTACCGATTAACCCAGGGTTCGAGCCGGTGAAGCAAAAAACTCGAAAATTCAAGCCTGAACTGAGTTTGAAGATTAAGGAAGAAATCACCAAGCAAATAGAGTCCCGACTGGTAGAAGTAACACAATATCCAACCTGGTTGGCCAACGTCGTTCCGGTCGCCAAAAAGGACGAGAAAATCAGGATTTGTGTTGACTATAGAGATCTCAACAAGGCTAGCCCGAAGGATAATTTTCCGTTGCCGAATATTCATATTTTGATTGACAACTGTGCCAAACATGAGATGCAGTCATTTGTGGACTGTTATGCAGGTTATCATCAAATTTTGATGGATGAAGAAGACGCAGAAAAGACAGCTTTTATTACACCGTAGGGTGTATATCACTACAGAGTGATGCCATTTGGCCTCAAGAATGCTGGTGCTACCTATATGAGGGCTATGACGACCATATTTCATGACATGATTCATAAGGAGATTGAGGTGTATGTAGATGACGTCATAATCAAGTCCCGCGAGAGTTCAGACCACTTGATGCATTTGAAGAAGTTCTTTGATCGTTTGCGTCGTTACAACTTGAAATTAAATCCAGCCAAATGCGCTTTTGGAGTTCCAGCCGGCAAGTTGTTGGGGTTTATAGTCAGCAGAAGGGGTATCGAGCTCGATCCTTCTAAGATTAAAGCAATTCAAGAGTTACCTCCGCCGAAGACGAGAAAAGAGGTGATGAGTTTCTTAGGTAGGTTGAACTACATTAGTCGATTCATAGCTCAATCAACCGTGGTGTGTGAGCCTATCTTCAAGCTGTTAAAGAAAGACGCTCCGACGAAGTGGACTAAAGAGTGTCAGACTGCTTTTGATGCAATCAAGAATTATTTGTCAAATCCGCCAGTATTGGTTCCTCCGCGAGAAGGAAGTCCTTTGTTGCTATATTTGTCCGTATCAGATAGTGCATTCGGATGCGTGCTCGGTCAACACGACGAGACAGGGAAGAAGGAAAGAGCTATCTATTACATAAGCAAAAAGTTTACCCCATATGAGTCTCGTTACACTCTGTTGGAGAGAACATGTTCCGCTTTGACTTGGCTTGCTCAGAAATTGAGGCATTACTTGTCTTCTTACACTACATATCTCATTTCCAGAATGGACCCTTGAAGTATATTTTCCAGAAAGCGATGCCAACCGGAAAATTAGCTAAATGGCAAATGTTGTTGAGTGAATTTGATATTGTGTATGTGACTCAAAAGGCGATAAAGGCACAGGCCTTGGCTGATCATGTTGCAGAGAATCCTGTTGACGAAGAATATGAACCGCTCAAGACTTATTTTCATGATGAAGAAGTATCATTTGTAGGTGAAGATATTTCTGAAGCATATCCTGGGTGGAGATTATTCTTTGATGGAGCAGCAAATCACCAGGGAAAAGGTATTGGGGCGGTTCTAGTGTCAGAATCTGGTCAACACTATCCCATGGCAGCTAAGCTCCGATTTAATTGCACGAACAACATGGCCGAATATGAAGCTTGTGTTCTTGGTTTGAAAATGGCCATCGACATGAATGTCTACGAGTTGCTCGTCATTGGAGATTCAGACTTGTTGATTCATCAAGTTCAAGGAGAATGGGCTGTGAAAAACCCGAAGATCATACCTTACGTACAGTATGTACAGAAGTTATGCAAGAGATTTCGTAAGATCGAGTTTAGACATACTCCCAGGATACAAAATGAGTTGGCCGATGCTCTTGCCACCATCGCTTCAATGATTAAACATCCGGATACTGACTATATTGATCCACTGGATATAGAGTTGAGAGAACATCCAGTTCATTGTTCACATGTTGAGGCAGAACCTGACGGTTTACCATGGTATTTCGATATAAAGAAATATTTGGAGTCTGGTATTTATCCAGAAGATGCTGCATCCAACAAAGGAAGTCGATACGCCGCATGGCTCTCAATTTCTTTCTAAGTGGAGAAGTCCTTTATAAGAGAACTCCAGATTTGAGTCTTCTAAGATGTGTCGATGCTGTTGAAGCCGGGAAGCTTATTGAACAAATACATGCCGGAGTGTGTGGAACGCATATGAATGGGCTCACTTTAGCACGAAAAATCCTTCGAGCCGGTTATTTCTGGATGACTATGGAGAATGATTGTTGCAAGTTTGTGCAGAAGTGTCATAAATGTCAAGTGCATGGTGATTTGATACGAGTGCCGCCTCACGAACTTAATGCTATGAGTTCACCTTGGCCGTTTGTAGCTTGGGGCATGGATGTCATCGGTCCGATAGAGCCAGCCGCCTCTAATGGACACAGATTTATTTTGGTTGCCATTGATTATTTCACTAAGTGGGTGGAAGCAGCTTCGTACAAGTCGGTCACCAAGAAAGTTGTAGCTGATTTTGTTCGCAACAATCTAATATGCAGGTTTGGAGTGCCAGAATCCATCATTACTGATAACGGTGCAAATCTCAATAGTCACTTGATGAGAGAGATATGTGAACAGTTTAAGATTACTCACCGAAACTCGACCGCTTATCGTCCGCAAATGAATGGAGCCGTAGAAGCCGCCAATAAGAATATCAAGAAGATCCTGAGGAAAATGATTGACAATCACCGAGGTTGGCATGAGATGTTGCCATATGCTTTATTGGGTTATCGACCGACTGTCAGAACGTCGACTGGAGCTACTCCCTACTTGTTAGTGTACGGAACGGAAGCAGTCATACCCGCCGAAGTTGAGATACCCTCCTTGAGAATTATCCAAGAAGCCGAGCTAAGTAATGTTGAATGGGTCACCAAGAGAATTGATCAGTTAACTTTGATCGAGGAAAAAAGAATGGTTGCCGTTTGTCATGGTCAGTTGTATCGACAAAGAATGATTCGCGCTTTTCACAAGAAAGTCAGAGCCAGAATTTTTGAAATCGGGCAATGGGTCCTCAAGCGCATTTTTCCTCATCAAGACGAGTACAAAGGAAAATTTGCACCAAATTGGCAAGGACCCTACGTGGTTCGTAAAGTATTATCTGGAGGTGCGTTCGTCCTGTCGGAGATGGATGGGACCGCGTGGCCAAAACCGATCAAGTCAGATGCTGTCAAGAGGTACTATGTGTGAAGATTTGGTTTGCGTTTCTACTATTTTCTTGTAATTGTTCATTTGCTTGTATTTGCTTTATTTTAAAATTTTATCCCTCTTGTAATGAACTACGTCTGACCTGAATTCTCAAGAATGAGATACGTAGGCGGCCTATGTCGGCCTCGGTCACCCCTTTATTCCCTTTTAAATATTTCCTTGTATTTGAACTACGTTTGACCTGAATTCTCAAGAATGAGATACGTAGGCGGCCTATGTCGGCCTCGGTCGATTTTCTTTGTAAATTTCTTATTTTTGTTAGCCTTGAGGGGAACTACGTTTGACCTGATTCCTGCCTCAACGGGATACGTAGGCGCCACAAGGGTTCGGTCATATCTCCCGTAAGATTTCTATTTTTCTTTTTACAATAGAAACTGGGACAGAATTTTTGAGAGGGACTCAAAAATTCTCAAGAAAAAGATTTTTCCTCAGCAAGTCGAGACTGAAGCTACTTCAAGATTTGCAACTGGGACAGAATTTTTGAGAGGATCTCAAAAATTCCACGGGTTTACTTACCGACATTTGAAGATAAACAAAACTTGTAACTGGGACAGAAATTTTGATGATGACCTCAAAATTTCAGCATGGGTTTATCGACAGTCTAGAGTGACTCTGAATACGCCCCATCGCATAATCAGATATACCTCCCAATCATCAAGCTCGGAGAAGTTCCATAAGCCTGACGTGACATGACATTTGGCAGTGCCCCTTTTCAAAATATTACTTCTCAAAAATTTATTTTTTCTAAAATATTTCCTTTTATGTTTCATTTGTTTTGGCATAAATATTTTGTCTTGTCTATCAAGAGTCGGGAGATCTGGAAAGCAACCAGAGATAGCAGGACGAGGAGCGGACGATTGAAGAGTCGACACAGATCAGTCTGTCTTAAACTAACTATTTTTCTGTGGATGCAGGCTCATAATATTTCTCAAAAATCAGCAAATTACTCTGATCGATGAATATGGAGGAGTCGAGGAAGGAGAAAGCTCTCCCAAATTAACGGTGTTCCTGTAAACGCAGGAATTATTTTATTTGCTTATACCGAAAACTTGGGAATATGATTTGTTTATTTCAGTCAATTTCCAACAACATGAAGTCTATAGAGAATGTCCAGCTAGATTCAAAGGTGAATCAAGTGAGGAAGAGGTTACGGTTTCCGTAAAGGACGTCATTTGCATCATAATGACAGATATGATATTATGCATTACCCGGAGGGATCATTTATTTTATCGATCAAGACAATACAATACCCGGAGGGTCATTTATTTTATTATCGATCAAGACGATGAATTATTTGGAAAATCATTTTATCATTAGTCATGTATTGCGGAAGATCATGCATCGCCAATCAATACTCATGCATCGCGGAAGATCATGCATCGCGAGTCAATACTCATGCATCGCGGAAGACTCATGCATCGCGGAAGATTCATGCATCGCGAGTCAATATTCATGCATCGCGAGTCAATATTCATGCATCGCGGAAGATCATGCATCGCGAGCCAATAATCATGCATCGCGGAAGATCATGCATTGCGAGCCAATAATCATGCATCGCGGAAGATCATGCATTGCGAGTTAATATTTATACATCGCAAGAAGATTTCATACCTTGCGGAATTTATGCATCGCGAGAAGATTTCATGCCTCGCAGAAATTTTATACATCACAAGAAGATTTCATACCTTGTGGAATTCATGTATTGCGGAAGATCACGCATTGCGAGTTAATATCTATACATCGCAAGAAGATTTCATACCTTGCGGAATTTATGCATCGCAAGAAGATTTCATACCTTGCGGAATTTATGCATCGCGGAAGACCATGCATCGCGAGTTAATAATCATGCATCGCGGAAGATCATGCATTGCGAGTTAATATTTATACATCGCAAGAAGATTTCATACCTTGCGGAATTTATGCATCGCAAGAAGATTTATACCTTGCGGAATTTATGCATCGCGAGAGGATTTCATACCTCGCAGAAATTTATATATCGCAAGGGGATTGCATACCTTGCAAAATTTATTCATCGCGAGAAGATTCATGTCTCTCGGAATTTACGCATTGCGGAAAGATATTCATACCCCGCAAGAGATCATGCACTATCAGAGCAGAAATCGTGCATCTCAAGAAAATAGCAGCACTGCATGTTTTTTTCATTTATGTCGACATCATAGGTAGAATACATTGACATCAAGAGAAAATATCGACACTACATCAGTTTTATTTATTTCGACATCAAATGAAGAATACATTGAAGATTACATTGCAAACACAAGACATAAGCTTTATTTGCTTTACGTCAAACTGATCGAGTTGACGTCAAATATCGAGGAGAACAATTAAGTGTCGACACGGTAAAAGACACTGTCTCCCATTTAAATTGCATTTTTATGCTGACAAGTTTTATCTCGGTTTTTTGTCGAGAGCATCCGAAAGGATGAATTCTCCAAAACATACCACAGGTGCGGACGACATCAAAAAGGATGCAGCACAACGTGGAACTTTTTCTTTGCAGCGAACTGGGACACAGTCCAAAGAGGTTATCAAACTCTTAGGACGCGAGCAGAGGAGCGACTTCCACCACAATCAAACCACACCCCTATCTTAAGGCATGTGGGTTTTTCTTCGTTTTTGTCAGTTTCAGTTTTGCACCCGGAATTTTGGTCTACCGGAGGCAAGTTTCCAATCTGAGTGACAATACACCAAGAGTTTTGGAAATTATGTCCGTGTAAGTTCTTACTTATGGATGTGAAGCGCGCCACATTCATGACTAAGAGTTTACAAGCCTCTTTCCCATACTCGACTTAATTGGTCACTCGTCCAAAACCAAAAGTCATCTAGCATAATAGATTTCTTTTCCCACCGATGGAGTCGAACTACAAGCAGCCTGATTCCTATAGTTTAAGGATATGTAGTTGGACTCAAAATTCGGCTGTATTCCAACATTCGCGCTTAAATCCTATTCCCGAGCATTTTGATCCCTTCATAATCCGGTATCGAGATGACTTTTGAATTTTCTCAAGTCGTGCGTTAAATCAAGCGTGTCGAACTACAAGTGGCCTGAATTATCATATAGCCTGAGATATGTAGGAGACCCATTTTTCGGGGTTCGGCCATAATTCCTGAAATCCGTGCCAAATTCCCTTTTCCAGAAAAGATGACTATGTGGTCGGTCAAAATTGGTTCGGTGAATTTCATTTTCCTCGAATTTCTTGCATCAATCCAAGTAAAATGAGGGACAGTTGTTGACACCCGATTTTGACCCTCGACGATATGAATTAATTGACGAGCTTCTTAATTTAAGCGATTTAAAATAATTAGATTTTATATGGTTTAAAACGCCTTTGAGTTAATCCTATTACCTTTTTATAATTTTAGATATAGTATATATTTATATACAACTAGTATATTTAGAATTATTCAGAAATCATCTCAAAAGTTTTTTTTTTGTAATATTTTACAAATTTAGATAATTACATCGATTATTTTATTTCGTTAAAATTAAGAGGCTTATTAAATAGTTTTATTCATCTTATTATTGTCTACATATCCCAACTTTTGGAATGGACCAGATTTGAGCCCATTCCTTTTCAATTCCAATCAAAAGGCCCAATTCCACTTCCTTCCCTCAGCCCAATACCTCATTCTCTCCCAGCCCACTTCTCCTTCAATCCAACTCCCGACCCAGATTCCCTTTTCTTCATCAATAGATCAGCAGGCGCCAAATGAAGCAAGCTGCGGACGTTCCCTTCACGGCGTGAGAAGTAGTATCAATGACCCTCTTCTCCAACGTTCACAAATAGACGGAGTCTACACGGTGCTTCACGCGAAAGCAACAGCAGAAAATCGTACCATTTTTTTGTCGTCTGCTTGCTGCAGTAACAGGGATTCCAGATGCGAATCGCCTTTATGGCCACGAAATTAAGCCACGTCAGGGTGCAAGGACGATGGGTTTCATCCCAATCATCCACGTCGCTGTCCTCTTCCGGTTCTTCCGCAAAAATCGTACGCTTACAGCTTGCTTTGTCCTGGCAGAGTTTGATTTTTGAATGGGGATTTGAATTTCCCGTTTTACCCCAGCCTTCTTCAAATTTTCCTCCGCCCTCCCCAAATTGAAAACCCTAATCTCTGCTATAAATAATGGCTTGGAAAATTTGTTGGGGGATCTTTTTTTTTTACTGGAATTTTTGGAGACCGGACAGAGAGGGATTATTTTTTGTTAGAGTTTTGTTTTGAAATTGGTTTCGTAGGGGAGGAGAATTTTTTTTTACAGAAAGAATATACACAGAGTTGAAAAGGAGGGTTGGAGATTTTTTTTTTTTTTGGAAGGAAAAGAAAGGGATCAACAAAGAAGGTAGAAATTAAAAAAAAAAATACATATTTAGATTTTGTTGTTCATAGAGAGAAAACGGTCCTTCAAGTTCTTTGGAGATTCGAAGCTTCCGTTTGGGATTCTTTGTTGCTGTTTGTGTCCGTGTCTCGTGTGGATTAGGTCGTCGATTTCCCCTGCTCGTCTGTCCCGTTCGCTGCCCGCAAAGAGGTAACATTCCCTCCGCTAGCTTCCCCTCTTCGTCTCTTTCTCTGTTTCGTCTGATGGTGCTAAACATTGATCATGTTTGTCGTCGGCAAATTATTTATATCGTTTAACTGGTGTAGTTTACATATGAAGTATATGCTCTTAACCGTTTTGTCTTGAGGTTAGTAGTATTGTTATTTTAAGGCTTTGTAACTTTGGTCGGTGTGATTATTAGTCCTGTTTTCCTTGAGTACTGTTGAATATGCATAGTTGCATTCTCGTCATTCTGATTTTATCTCTTCTGCGCATTTCTGTTTATGTACTCTCTAAAATTCATTTTGTTTGAGTTACATCATGTCATCGTATCCACTAAGTTCTAGCCGAAGCATCCATTATTTTTCGTTCCGATCATAAGCTCCTTCGACATGTTGTCCTCTTGCTTTTGTCCCGCTCTTGTTCTCACAGATTTTGAGTCACTTTCCCCCAACACATCTCATTCCCTAAAATCTTTAAATGAATTACCCCAATCGCGAGCGTCTACTATGTTTTAATGTCATGAGAATTTTGTGGCTCTTTCTTTTCAGTTAAAGGCGGATAAGAAGTAATAATATTGAAGGATAGAGTAAATTGGCAGTGTTTCGTTATTATTATTATTATTATTATTTTTATTTGTTATCTTCCGTTATCTCAAATCCTCTTTGCTGCATGTTAGAGGTAAATGATTTATTATTTTGCTGCCTTGAATTAGTATATGCTTATTTTTCTTTGGTGGTTCCAGTTTTGATTTCTCTCAATCATTAGGAATATTGTAATTTGTTGTGTTCATCTGTTTCCTTGTGAGTATGGTTATGAACAGCATGTCCATATGTGTTTTTTCTGAACCCCCTTTTATGTTTAATACATGCATGTATGAGCTTCATGTCTTCTCCATGTTTGTCTCCTGAAGCAATTTGATGTGAATTTCTTATTTCTCAACCAAGTGTTTATCCCCTCTCTTCTTGGTCTCTCGGTACATTTTAAATATTTGATTTCCATGAGTATTCTGTTGCGCGATCAGGCTTGAAGTTTAACACCGCTCCAATCAAAATATGTTATTGTCTTGTCTTAAATGTCCGAATAGCTTTTTCGTCTCTATTTGTCCCCTATTAAATAATTATCAAATTTACTTAAATATCAACTTTAGTTGCAGATCTGTTGCCTTACTATTTTTATCTAATTTTTTTTATTATTGTTGGCATCAATTAATAACGTCCAATTTACATGGTATTTATTTGTCGTGGGATCTCAAGTGCGGGAATAATGGTCTCGATGATCATTATTTTTATCAGCGTGTCTTGGGTTTAATCCCATCTGAGTTTACATATCTTCGTCTAGTTCTTGTTGTTTAAGTTTATTTAGTTTATTTTTATCTAAGTATCTTTCGATAGTTTTTTTTTTTCTTTTCTTGCGGATGCTAATCTTTACTCTCATTTTTTTTTTTTTTTTTTTTTTTGCATGTGAAATCCGTTTGAGATCATTATGAGCTCATATCCTCTTCTTTGCATTCCGAGAGTGTCATTAAGACTAAATTTCTTTATCGAGTCAAGCCCGTTAAAATTGGCTTACAGATCCGAGGTTTAAAGATTTGAAGGAAGTCAAAGAAGCGGGATTAGAAGACCCTTTATTTTATATTTTTTTGTGTTTTTATTTGTAATGGGCTTAAGCCTTTGTGGTTTTTTTTTTTACTTTTCCGAATTTATTTTATATTTATTATTTGCTTAGTTTAGGACAGGTACGAAAGAAAGAAAAAATGGGTCAAAAACCCAAAACAGGTGGGTCCAAAATCCGGTCAAGGCGGACAGAAAACCCGGAATTGGACCCAAATATCTTTCCCTCTTCCTCTTTACTTGCTTTAATTATTTTATCTGTTTTTTTTATTATTATTATTTTTTTTTTTTTTTTTTTTTGTTAGTTTAAAAGTTAGGAAAATTCGAATCCCCGCGAAGCGCCTTAAATATTTTATTGACTTAAAGCCGATAATTTTGCAAAATAATTAACTTAGATAAATTTTCACTTTCAAAAACAATCTTAAATGAATCTAAAGAGTATTTTTGTCGCAATTGTAACCCTTAGCCAAATAATTAGTTGTTGGATAACCATAGGTTAGCGGAACGTCTTAGGTGCTTTGAAAACCTTCCTAAGACGTTAATAGGAATCCCCGAACCCTTTAAAATATTTTTATTAGATTTTTCTGTTTAAAGTCTTTTGTAAGCGAAAGTTTTCTTAATTTTCTCAAAATTAAGTAGCAACTCTAAAAAAGTCAAAAATTTACAAAAAATTTCCTTTCCGATTAAAACAGAAATATCCCATAAACAAGGGAGTTAACATCACATGGGCAACTTTAGGATGAATCTTTCCTTTCATGGATAAGTCATCACCTCCCGTTGTCAAGTTCACTCGGTGCTAAGCTAAGTCACCTTATAGAGAAGTCTTTAAACTTTATTAATCATCTCAACTTAGTTAGATAATAGGGTCAAGCCCTTGGACATTCATCATCATAGCTCAAAGAAGAATTGTATAGGAAAATAGTCCTTTCATTCACAATTCACTTAAGTGAAGTTAGCCCTTGCACCTCTCATCATAATAGAGCACATCTTTACATAACAACTTCCCTATAACATGTACTCCTAGGCAACCTCACAACCAAACCTAAAACATTCCAATTCAATCATCATACCAACCTATCACCTTAAACAAGGTACACTTCAACACAATATCATAACTTGATGACAATTAACCACAATTGAGATAAGAATTAGGAAGCATCAAGACTTACCAATACTCCTCCATAGTTCTCCAATAAAAGGGACTTACCATCAACCCTTAGACCAACCCATTTTGGATCATCACACCAATGTAATTCAAATGTCAATATAAGAACTAATTTAGATGAGTCACTACGCCATAATTCAATACTAAATCAAAGCTTGATAACATGACATCTAAGTCTATCTTCTTGCCCTAAATTCAATGCTCAAGAATTAGCATGAAGGACTTCAATTCATCACAATAAATGCATGATCAAGGTAATAACAATCATTAAAGATGATTTAAACAATAATTAGATCAATTACATCAACCCAACCCAAATTCACATCAATCTTATTCCTAGGGTTAAGGGTTAAGGGTCATTCTAAACCAAACCACATCAATTCATCATAATCAAGTTAGAATACATTATAATTTACTAATTATAACCCAAAGAATACATGAACAACTCAATTCATGACATCAAATTTGAAATTTGATGAAACCCATATGAAACTCAACTTTTGGAAAATCTTTGAAGGAGCCCTTTGAGGAAAGAATCTCAAAGGTGAATAGATCCCATACCTTAAGGTTTGATGACTTTTTGATGGTGATTTCATTCTAAACCAGCCCCCAATGATCCTCCCAAGATATCCTCCAATGGAGTCTTCCAATAGAGAGAGAAAGTAGAGAGAAGGAAGAGAGTTTGTTTAGAGAATTGTGTTTAGGCTAATGAGGGTTAGGGTATTTATAGGGGGGCTAAAGTCAACTTAATTAGTCTTACCTTAAACCCTAATTACCCTTAAGACACTTAACAAAATAATTGAACTAAAGGCTAAGTTCCGAAAACATGACAGACCCTCCACGACGATACCCCGTCGATGGGCCATCGTGGGTATGACGGACTGTCCTCCCTCCGTCCTGCACTTCCGTCGTCTCGGTAAGAGACTGTGCACGCGAGGGTTCCTGACCATAATACTAAGGGTGGAACGACGGTGGCCTCGATGCCCCGTCATGCCCATGACGTACCGTTAAGCCATCCGTCGAGGCATCCTTCCACAAGGTTCCTCCTCGAGGGCCCTTGGTTGGTCTTCAGGGAGTCGTAACCTGACTTTTCCATCATGAAACCATCGCTCACTATGTGTTACACATATTGCTACAAAATTTTACTCAATTCCGAATCTTTAACTTGGTCAAACTAAAAGAACATTCTAGCCCTTTCATGAACCAACTTTCTAGATGTTATGGACGTTCTTGAACGTTTTGGTTCCAAAACACTTCAACGACTCTATAGATGCATAATTTTGCTAGTAACAATGCTTTAGACCTTAAGGAGCGTGTTTAAGTCTTACCACATGACTATGGGATTTCGAAATATTACAACTACTCGAGTAGCTAACTAAAGAAACATCCTAGTACCTAACCTAGGATGGTCCAAATGGGTTTGTTATGGTCCTAGTGACTTCAGGGTACTTTAGTAATTACCCTAGGTCACTTAATAATTAAATTAACAACTTAATTAACTAATTTAAATTCAAGGTCAAACCTGAGATTCTTAGCAAATTTTCATAATTTGGCTAAGTCAAATGCTCTCCTTTTTTTAGTCAATTTAGGAGGGGCGTTTTGGTAATTAGCTAATTGAATTATTTAATTAAGTTAATTAGACTAAGTTGAATTAGTCAATATTCAGTTCCTAAGACTTAGAATCACGTTGAAACTCACGACTGAAAAACAGTGAGCAAGCGTAAGAAAACAAAATACTCACGGTTCTCCTTAGGCGATTTAAAGGCAATTCTGCAAGATTTTCGTGCAAAGTACAGGGTGATCTTCGTAGATTCAATTCTACAGTAAGGTATGGGTTTTATCTCTTGGATTCCTTTCCCCATGAAGCTTTTCAAAGGTTTTGAATTCAAGAAAACCAAAAATAGGGTTGTTCCCAATGAAATTGTCGAATGTTCATCTCCATAGTTCTCCCTATTTCCGATTCTAGTAGTAAGTATAATGCAAATCTCGAGCATATTATTGGTATGTGGTGCTAACTGATCATTATGTGTAGGTTTCTGTGATTTGATATTGTTGAATGAGACCTATAGGTTAGATCCGTATGATTAGAGTATCATTTACATGAGATAAGAAGTGTTGTAATGCCTAATTGTCTTCGAGAAGATGAAATTGTTATAAGTCATTTATGAAATTCAGTTTACTATTGAAAGGAATGAAGGTTTCGATTACTGTGTGTGTTTACAGTAGATATGTTTGTAAGTGTTTGGAATGCAATGTTTCCAAGAAGAAATAAGAATGAGAATCAAAGTTAGTTAATGAATCTTCAATCCAAATCAACTTTATAGCTTGGCCAAACTAAGCACTGAATTGTTCTTATAGGCTAATGAAAGGTTAAAAGTTGGCTTGGTCAAAATGATGAGATTACTATAGTATATACATGAAGTTAATTGACTTGGCTAATGATAATATCATGAAAAATGTTTAGTGAAAGTTTGGTTTATGCCAATAAATTGGCCAGCAATATTATTTCCAAAATATGTAATAGAATTGGCCAATGACTAAGTCATACCAATCTTATATGACCAATGTATTGTAAGGCCAAATACATTTTAAAGATTGACTTGACAAGATGTAACTAAATGAACTCATAACCTATGGTATGCCAATGATTGGGACAAGTCCCAACATACCTTATCTAAATGAACTTGTGAAAATAGTAGCACATTGAATAAGTCCTTATAACTTTCATAAAGAATGGTACAAGACTACCAAAGAACATTGAACAATATAAGGTGAGTAATGGAATAACTAAAAGCTTATGAGTTATGAAATTGACCTAGAATGGGGTGTTAAAAATCGTGAGACAAGTCTCATTAACACCATGATAATAATGTAAGATTTAAGTTCACATTCATCAAGTATAGAAAGGGATGATAAGTCATCCAATGATCTAAGCATACCTCATACTAGAAGCAAGCTTCCATAATGTATGAGTCAACTCTAAAAGTTGTGAAGTATAGAAAATTGAGCTAAGCACCGATAGACTAGTAAATGAGCTTGTACAAGCACATGTATGCCTCATGAGATGAGACTACCACCAAGGTGGATAAGGGTCTCCAAATTCTCCTAGTCTTTGAACTATGTCGCCAGCATAGGAAGTATTCGATTTCACTTTGGCCGGTGAACCACCTCTTTTCAGTGTGGGGAAGACACTTGATTTCATGTTAGCTCACATGCTCTATGTCGGTAAAATTCTAAAGATTTCTTTAAGAAAGTAAGAAAGAAATAAAGAAAGAACTAGGAAGATGAGGGATGTTCGGATAGGATGACCAAAGAGTGAGGTTAGACTAAGTAATGATGTAAGTCATTCTTAGTCATTGCACAGAAAGATCCCACTGGAATTCTTAAAAGAATATCCTAAGTCAACCTAGCATGTTCAAAGTGAACATGAGATCAAAGAAGAAGAAATGTAAGTTCAAAGTGAACTAAGTAAGCAAAAGTAAAAGAATATGAAATCATCAGTGTTTGATAAGAATGAAGTTTTAACAGATATTGGTTTATGCCAATAAAGGGAGCAAAACATAATGACTCATCAATTGGAGTATGAATATATGCCCCAACATCGATATATTATGCAAATAATCAATGGTCATAGCCAATAAAGATTGGCTTATAACGACTGCATGCCCAATTTAACAAGAATGGAAAGTAACTTGTAAGTAGGGTAGTCAATTCATTTCCTTAGTCTTTTGGATTACTTACTTGATTCATTGTAGCAATGGGACTACAATGAATCATTGCACTCGTAAGTAAAATATAGGATTAAAGGAGATCATTGAACTACACAACAAAAAGAAGAAAAGACTGAAAAATAAACTAAGTCTGGGAGAGGGAGCTCTCGGCTTGGGGGGAACAAAAATATTAAATTTTGCTTGAGTTGTTCTAAAATTATGTTCATGACTCCAAGGTCTTATGTTCATATAGAAAATGATTTGTATGCTTTAAATACATGAAAATATGTCATATTCATAGCATGATTCATAAATAACGAATTAGGAGAGTGAAGTGACTTCACTTTCGAAAAATGGCATGTTGCTATAGGACGAGCTTTCCTTGATCATGCATAGTCCTTATGTGTTTATGTGCATACACCCATACATAGTACAAGTGTGTACTAACCTATATACAAATATTAATTTTATAAGTGCAGGTCCTTGAAGAAGATTGAAGATCAGTTGAAGTTGTTTGGACTAGTACCTCCAGACTTTGGTAGGTCCTCTTGAGTTCGAGGATGCCTACGCTTTATCTTCTAGCTTTAGTAGATTAGACATAGCTAGTGGATGTTGTCCCTAGCGTTTCCTTTCAAACATTTGTTCAAGATCTTGTATTAAGGCCGCTTTGGCAACTATTAAAGATATTATGAGTTCTTCATTTCAATTGTTCGATCTGTTAATAGATGGTTGTTTATTTTGAGCTGTTAGTATATCACTCTTATGCAAGAATTATATGAAGTCTAAGTACACTTCAGTAAATTTAAAAAGTTTTAAATTTTCCGCTAAATTTAACTGTATGATTGTGATGAAAGAAAAGAAGAGGCTTGTATGTGACCTCTAAGAGGTTAACAACGCCGGTCTCATCTAGGGTCTAGTACCCGGGTGTGACAATCTTGGTATCAGAGCACGAGGTTAAATTACCTAGGAACTAAGTCTCCAAACAACAACGTTGCGTAGTTTCTAGCTTATAATTGTGATGTGCACCACAACCATGACTTAGAGACTTAGTGATGTTAAGAATTTTCCCTTCTTCTACTCTTTATCGTGCTGTGTAGAGTTTAGACATTTTGTGTCATTCTAGCATCTAACTTCCTTCTTGTGTGTACGCGTAGAAAAATGAACACAAGAAGAAACACAGGCAAGAGAGTTGGAGAAGCAGCTGCTGGGGGAAACCAAGTTCCTCCTCAAGCTCCAGCTGCTGGAGTGCAAGTGCCTGTCAACCCAGCTGCGTTGACGGATGGAAGAGTGAGAGCAGCACTGGTTCAGATGGCCCAAGCCATCACTGCTCAGGCACAGGCTATCACAACCCAGGCCACTAGAGAGGGTGCTCCCAGGGAGAACCCACATGCTAGCACCATGGCTAGCAGACTCAGAGATTTCACCAAAATGAATCCTCTAGTCTACTTCGGGTCCAGAACCAATGAGGATCCCAAGGAGTTTGTGGATGAGGTCCACAAGATCCTATGTGCTATGGGTGTTAATACAGAGGAGAAGGCTGAGTTGTCTGCATACCATATCAAGGATGTGTCTCAGGTATGGTACAAGATGTGGGTAGATGGCCGAGCACCAGGAGAAGTCCCATCACTTGGGACACTCTCAAGACTGCATTCCTGGAGAGTTTCTTTCCCAGAGAGCAGAGAGAGGCTAAGGTTGAGGAGTTCATCAACCTACGTCAGGTAAGTATGTCAGTCAAGGAATACTTCTTTAAGTTTGTTAAACTTTCCAAATATGCTTCTTCCCTAGTGTCCAGTAGCAGGGATGAGATGAGCAGGTTTGTGACTGGTGTATAGGAGGATATGGAGGAGGAATGTCGGGCATACATGTTGCATGATAACATGGACCTTGCTAGGTTGATGGTACATGCACAACAGGTGGAGGAGAGTCGTCGGAGGAAGAGAGGCCGAGAAGGAAAGAAGCCTAGGCCCTCGGATCAGGCTGGCTCTAGCACTGGTAGGAGTTCGTTTGGAGTCCAGGACACGCCCAAGTTTAAGAAGCGGCACCAGCACTCAGGTAATCCTACTCCTTCCAGGAACACTAATGCCAAAAAGGGCAACTCTGGCCCCGAGAAGGGAAATGATAGAAATGCCCAGCGTGACAGAAAGACGTGTGGTAAGTGTGGTCATTTTCATGGAGGTGAGTGCATGGTAGGTTCTAATGCCTTCTATAGGTGCGGCAAGAGTGGGCATATGATCAGGGACTGCCCATATGTGAAGAATCAGGCAAAGGCAGATACTCAGCCTCGACCAAATCCTATTGTTGCAGCCGAGCCTCCCAAGAGGAACAGGTTCTATGTTTTGAAAGGTAGAGAGGAGCAGGAGAAGTCAGCTTATGTGGTCACAGGTACCTTGCATGCCTTTTCTTTTCCTGTGTATGCATTGTTAGATCCAGGATCGACCTTGTCTTTTGTTACTCTTTTAGTAGCTAGTAAATTTGACTTGCTTCCTGAGATCTTGCATGAAACTTTTCTAGTTAGTACTCCCATAGGAGACAACATTAGAGCTGAAAGAGTATATAGAGATTGCACAATAACTGTTCTTGATAGAATTACCTATGCTGACATAATAGAATTAACCATGCTTGACTTTGATATAATTTTGGGTATGGATTGGCTCCATAAATGCTATGATACCATAGAGTGTCAAAACAAGGTAGTAAGGTTTCAGTTTCCTAATGAGTTAGAGCTGGAATGCTAAGGGCGTAGTTCGAATCCAACAGGCCAAATAGTTTCCCATCTTAAAGCCAATAAGATGTTATCTAAGGGGTATTTATACCACTTAGTCAGAGTCAATGACATATAACATGAAGTCTCTTCCATAGAATCTGTGTCCATAGTGAATGAGTTTCAAGATGTCTTTCCGGAGGATTTACCAGGAATCCCTCATGAACGCGAAATTTACTTTGGTGTTGACTTTGATCCCAACACAAAACCAATTTCCATTCCTCCCTATAGAATGGATCCAGCTGAACTTAAAGAGTTGAAGTTGCAGTTAAAATATCTACTTGATAAGGGCTTCATCCAGCCGAGCATATCCCCATGGGGTGCTCCAGTGTTGTTCGTTAAGAACAAGGATGGAACCCTTAGAATGTGTATCGATTATCGACAACTCAACAAAGTCACTATAAAGAACAAATACCCTCTTCCTAGAATTGATGATCTGTTTGATCAGCTCCAAGGTTCAAGTTTCTTTTCTAAAATAGATCTCCGGTCAGGGTATCACCAGCTTAGAGTGATACAAGAGGACATTTCTAAGACTTCTTTCCATACTAGGTATGGTCATTACGAGTTTCTTGTCATGTCATTTGGTCTCACTAACGCACCAGCCGCGTTTATGGACCTTATGAATAGGGTTTTCCGTGAATAACTTGATTCTTTTGTCATAGTTTTATAGATGACATCCTCATATACTCTAAGACCAGAGAAGAGCATGAACAGTATTTGAGAATGATATTGCAAGTACCCAGGGAACATCAGTTGTATGCAAAATTCAGCAAATGTGAGTTTTGGCTGAGATCAATGACCTTCCTTTGTCATGTTGTGTCCGACCAGGGTGTAGAGGTTGATCCAAAAAAGATTGAGTCAGTAAAGAACTGGCCAAGACACCTCACTCCTACAGACATTCGGAGTTTCTTGGGTTTGGATGATTACTATCGCAAGTTTGTTGAGGGCTTTTCCGCTATTGCTGCTCCATTGACAGCTTTAACAAAGAAGAAGGCAAAGTTTGAAAGGTCTGAAACTTGTGACAAGAGCTTCCAAGAGCTGAAAGACCGACTCACTTAAGCCTCATTTCTCACATTTCCGAGGAGTGGTGAAGGATATATGGTGTACTGTGATGCTTCCCGAGTAGGTTTGGGATGCGTTTTTATGCAGGATGGCAAGGTGATTGCATATGCATCAAGACAGTTGAAAATCCACGAGAAGAATTACCCTACCCATGATCTTGAGTTAGCTGTTGTTGTATTTGCGTTAAAACGTTGGAGACATTACTTATATGATATACATGTTGATGTATTTACTGACCACAAAAATCTTCAGTATGTTTTTACACAGAGAGAATTGAATCTTCATCAAAGAAGATGGCTAGAGCTGCTCAAGGATTATGACATGAGTGTCCACTATCACCCAGGTAAGGCCATTGTAGTGGCCGATGCTTTGAGCCGATTGAGCATCAGCATTGTGTCTCATATTGATGATGAGAAGAAGGAGCTTGTTAAAAAGGTACACCAATTGGCTAGGTTAGGTGTATGGCTGGTAGATACACCAAGTGGGGGTGTTTCAGTTCATTCTAGATCTGAATCCTCATTTGTTGTTGATGTTAAAGCTAAGAAGCATCTCGACCCAGTACTCATGGAGTTGAAAGACTCAGTGTTGAGTAAGCTGAATGAATCATTCTCACTAGGGGGGGATGGTGTGCTTAGATACCAGGGCAGATTATGTATGCCTAATATTGATAGTCTGAGACCTAATATTATTGCAGAGGCTCATGGCTCCTGGTATCTCATTAATCCAGGTTCTACCAAGATGTATCATGATCTCAAGAAGATCTATTGGTGGGAAGGTATGAAGCGAGATATTTCTATATTTGTGGAGGAGTGCCCCAATTGCCAACAGGTTAAGGCAGAACACCTTAAGCTTGGAGGTCTTACCCACTCGATTGAGATCCAAACACGAAAGTGGGAGGCTATTAATATAGACTTTGTGGTTGGTCCCAGGACCATGAAACTGCATGATTCCATTTGGGTCATTTTGACAGGATGACTAAGTCTGCTCACTTCATTCTTGTGAAGTGTACTTACAGGGCCGAAGATTATGCCAAGCTGTATATTGATGAGATGGTGACGTGGCATGGGATCCCTTTATCTATCATTTCGAATAGGGGAGCCCAGTTCAGTTTTCACTTTTGGAGATCTTTCCAAAAGAGCTTGGGTACACAGGTGAAGCTCAGTACTGTTTTTCATCCTCATACGGATGGACAAGCAGAGCGTACCATTAAGACCCTTGAAGACATGCTGAGAGCATTTACTATTGACTTCAAAGGGAGTTTGGATGATCACATTCCACTTATTGAGTTCTCTTATAATAATAGATACCATTCCAGTATTGGGATGGCACCTTTTGAAGCACTGTATGGCAGAAGATGTAGGTCCCCAGTTGGGTGGTTTGAGGTAGGAGAGTCTTCCATCCTTGTACTTGAGATCATACATGAGTCTATGGAAAAGGTGAGAATGATCAGGGATAGATTGGCTACTGCTTACAGTCGTCAAAAATCCAATGCTGATAACAGGAGGAGGGCTCTTGAATTCGAGGTAGGTGATCAAGTATACCTGAAAATATCACCCATAAAAGGGGTGATGAGGTTTGGTAAGAAAGGGAAGTTGAGTCCGAGGTATATAGGTCCTTATGAGGTCTTACAGCGAGTAGGGAATGTTGCCTATAAACTGATGTTACCAAATGACTTGGCTTCTGTTCATCCAGTGTTTCATGTTTTGATGGTTAAAAAGTGTCTAGGTGATCCAGTATCCATCCTGCCTGTTGAGGGGTTAGGAGTCGATGAGAACCTTTATTATGAAGAGGTTCCAGTTGAAATTTTACATCGCCAAGTGAAGCAGTTGAGGAACAAGGAGGTTGTCACCGTAAAGGTTTTATGGAGATACCACCTTGTTGAGGGAGCAACATGGGAGGGCGAGGCCGACATGAGATCCCGTTATCCTCACTTGTTCAGTTCTTGAGGTTATATATACTCTTCCTAAGTCTTATTTTGTTTATGAAACTCTAAATATTAGTGCATTAGTCGGTTTTAATGTTTTAAGTCCACAACTGTGTGTTTTATACTTGCACTATATGAGTTAATATGAGTTCATGCTTGCATTCATGTTGCTGTTTTTGTATAGCGTTGACATGATTTTTTGTGTCGCATGAGTTGTGATGTGCATTGAGTTAAAGTGAGATTGAGAAGGAAGTTCCTCAATCTCAGATATGAATCTTCAGATAAGCTTTGAGTGATGTGCATCATCCAGAGTATGTTTTGAATCAAATATTCAGAAATAGTAAATTTTCAAGTATGTTGATGTGTTTTTTCGAAAATACCCTCTTTGATTCAAAATGATGTGTAGTGTCATTCGGGAACGAATGTTCCTAAGCGGGGGGGGGGGATAATGTAACATTCCAGAAATTGTACTTGTCTAGTGAAGATTCTATTAGTTTTAAGAATATGTATTGGGGTACATAGGCATCCCAATGCCTAATATTGAGTAATATTGGGCACGTTAGAGAATATTGGCTTAAGGGTGTTAGCCAATTTCTATGTATTAACAAGTAACTTAAAATACACTTTGATGTTCAAATGCTCCAATCCAAGCTTGTTTAGGAATTGTACCTGCAATGAAGACCCTAAGCTAATTTTTTTAATTTCATCGCTTACACACATTAGGTACGAGGCATCCAAGTGTCAAGCCTATATACCATAGCACATGATCATTTAAAATAATCATGTAGATTAAGCAGGACATAGTGAGGATTCTTGGGACAAGAAGTGAACTTTCCAAGTGCAACTACAGAGTGCAGGGCAACACATGTGCAAGAGCATGTGCTACCGGCCGAGAGACCAAGCGACCAAGCGCAATCGATTCAGTTAGGGCAGTTAGGGGGCAGGCACGTGTCGGGTCAAGACACATGGGGCCGAGCTTCCTAACCAATCCTAGGATCTAACTAACTTAACTAACTAGCTAACTAACCTACGACTAACTAAAATGAACTAACTAGTGTGCCCGAAATCCTAAGACCTAACCGGGTAACACTAGTCGAGTATCTAACTAAAGAAACATTCTAGTACCTAACCTAGGATGGTCCAAATGGGTTTGTTATGGTCCTAGTGACTTAGGGGTACTTTAGGAATTACCCTAGGTCACTTAATTAATTAAATTAGTTACTTAATTAATTAATTTAAATTCAAGGTCAAACCCGAGACCCTTAGCAAATTTTCAGAATTTGGCTAAGTCAAATGCTCTCCTATTTTTAGTCAATTTAGTAGGGGAATTTTGGTAATTAGATAATTGAATTATTTAATTAAATTAATTAGCCTAAGTTGAATTAGTCAATATTCAGTTCCTAAGACTTAGACTCACGTTGAAACTCACGACTGAAAAACAGTGAGCAAGCGTAAGAAAAACAGAAAAAATACTCACGGTTCTCCTTAGGCGATTTCAAGGCAATTCTTTAAGATTTTTGTGCAAAGTACAGGGTGATCTTCGTAGATTCAATTTTACAGTAATGTATGGTTTTTCTCTCTTGGATTCCTTTCCCCAGGAGGCTTTTCAAACGTTTTGAATTCAAGAAAACCGAAACTAGGGTTGTTCCCAATGAAATTGTCGAATGTTCACCTTCATAGTTCTCCCTATTTCCGATTCTAGTAGTATGTATAATGCAAATCTCAAGCATGTTGTTGGTATATGGTTCTAACTTATCATTATGTGTAGGTTTCTGTGATTTGATAATGTCGAATGAGACCTATAGGTTAGATCCGTATGATTAGAGTATCATTTACATGAGATAAGAAGTGTTGTAATGCCTAATTGTGTTCGAGAAGATGAAATTGTTATAAGTCGTTTATGAAATTCAGTTTACTGTTGAAAGGAATGAAGGTTTCAATTACTGCGTGTGTTTACAGTAGATATGTTTGTATATGTTTGGAATGCAATGTTTCCAAGAAGAAATAAGAATGAGAATCAAAGTTAGTTAATGAATCTTCAATCCAAATCAACTTTATAGCTTGGCCAAACTAAGCACTGAATTGTTCTTATAGGCTAATCAAATGTTAAAAGTTGGCTTGGTCAAAATGATGAGATTACTATAGTATATACATGAAGTTAATTGACTTTGCTAATGATAATATCATGAAAAATGTTTAGTGAAAGTTTGGTTTATGCCAATAAATTGGCCAGCAATATTATTTCCAAAATATGTAATAGAATTGGCCAATGACTAAGTCATACAAATCTTATATGACCAATGTATTGTAAGGACAAATACATGTTAAAGATTGACTTGAAAAGATGTAACTCAATGAACTCATAACCTAGGGTATGCAAATGATTGGGACAAGTCCCAACATACCCTATCTAAATGAACTTGTGAACATAGAAGCACATTGAATAAGTCCTTATAACTTTCATAAAGAATGGTACAAGACTACAAAAGAACATTGAACAAGATAAGGTGAGTAATGGAATAACTAAAAGCTTATGAGTTATGAAAATGACCTAGAATGGGGTGTTAAAGGAAGTGAGACAAGTCTCACTTGCACCTAAGCAATTATGTTAAAGATACTCATATAACAGTGTGTTAAAAATCGTGACAAGTCTCATTAATACCATGATGATAATGTAAGATTTAAATTCACATTCATCAAGGATAGAAAGGATGACAAGTCATCCATTGAGCTAAGCATACCTCATACTAGAAGCAAGCTTCCATAATGTCTGAG
Source organism: Solanum lycopersicoides (assembly GCA_022817965.1). Taxonomy (NCBI): domain Eukaryota; kingdom Viridiplantae; phylum Streptophyta; class Magnoliopsida; order Solanales; family Solanaceae; genus Solanum; species Solanum lycopersicoides. Next base: position 54,153,604 of record CM040622.1, on the reverse strand, counting down.
TCAACTCTAAAAGTTGTAAAGTATAATAAATCGAGCTAAGCACCGATAGACTAGTAATGAGCTTGTGCAAGCACATGTAAGCCTCATGAGATGACACTACCACCAAGGTGGATAAGGGTCTCCAAATTCTCCTACATTTTTTAACTATGTCGCCAGCATAGGTTACTAGCTAGTGGATCCACCTAAGAAAGCTAGGAAGTATTCGGTTTCACTTTTGCCGGTTGTCACATCCCGAAACCACACCCTAGAAGTTAGGGTGCAATCCTGGATTACGACCGGCGTATTCGACCTCTCGGAGGTCTTATACAAGCCTATCATATCATTCATCGCATATACATAACGAAAAGTAGTGCGGAATTAAAACTTTTCGTAAAACAATATAGAAGTCATAAACTCTTTCATATATGGAAATAGGAAAACACTAAGTCTTGAATCATCATATTAAGACACAACAATACTTTGGACACGTTCCATACGAATTGAAAACATACTACTATATAGTCTATTACAAAACTTCTTTAAAAGAAACATAAAATGACATATAAGCCCTCGAGTCAAGTGAGGACATACTTCAACTATTCTTGAACGATCTCCTTGTCCAAGTCTTCTTCCCAAAGCTCTTTACCTAACAAGAACTATATAGATAGAAAATAAAGCATGGAATTAGTACAACCACATGTACTAAGTATGATATTATGCATAAAAATCATGAAAACGGACTTTATTGGAAATATGCATCTTTTTTGTTAAAACATCATAATATCATCAAATTACAACATTTAGAAATATAGGATCACATAATAAAACATTAAAACCGAAATCATAAATTTAAGACTCACATTACAGTGAGTTCACTTCACTGTACAGTGAAGTCCATTCACTGTTACAGTGAAGTCCTAGCCTTCCTTTTAAGACACATTTTACCATGTAATCTTCTCACTAAAGTCATCCTAAGATTCACTTAAGTCACACGAAGAGAGACCGCCCATACACCCTCTCTAGATGTGCCTAAACGATCCTCAAGATTACTCATAATGAGACACATACATACCTACAATACACCAACATACAAGACATACATAATATGACAATTTCCCCTACCAAGGCTATCAAAAGACTTACTCAAGTACTCCTAGAAGAGAACGCCCATACATTCACTTCAAGGCTACCTAAATAATCCTTAAGACTTCCTAGTTTTAGATCATGTCAAACATATCAAGCAACTTACCTAACTAGAGTAATTCTCAAGACTTCCAAAGATAAGACATCAAGAGCTCATCCCTTATGTCCTCTTCACATTTTAACTAAGGAATCCTTAAGTCACTTTAGGTTAGGTACTTATTCATTTACATGCTCATTATCATTAAGTCATTAGTTCATTAGTTCATTTAAGAGACATACATCACATAAAGGACATTCAAATAATTGTCTTAGACAAGACCTGGGGACTCTTATTAACATCTTCAAAGCCTATTGTGCAATGTCTAAGTAGCGTCCCATACCACCACCTAAACTTCATAGAACTTCTCTAATGCCAATAAGTATCCCATATGATGAGAATAGGCAATAACCGACATAGACCATGGTAGCAAAGCATGGAATCCGAAGTTCTATCCTACTTCGATGAGGTGTTCTACTTGCCAATGGTAGAACATAGAGATCCCATGTAGGCACATGGTTAAGGAATATGAAGGGCGTGCTTTGTATTCTAGTCTCATACTTAACTAGAACTACTTCCCCTTAACCATACTCACTCAGTGCTACCCTTAGTTCTCATAGATCAATTTACATTAAGGTTCATACAAATGGGTCCCATATCAAGTTCATGACCCAATTACATTTACCCTACCAAAGCAAGGTCCATTAGGGCTATCTTACTATGGCGACAAGAAGCTCATCGTGACTTTCCTAAGGTATGATATGATTTCGTTCCAGCCAATCAACCTTAAGTCCATCACTCATTACATGACGGCTCACTACTTCACAATTCATAACCTTAACACTTGGTTCAAGGTTCCACATAAATGACCCTTTAATCATTATTCAAGGTCTCACCTATGTTCATTTATTCAAGACTAAGACCCTTTAGGTTCCTAAGTCAACACATCACATACTCACATAAGCATCAAGTAAGGAACACAAGTCTACCTAAACAAGACACAACATAGTTCCATTTTAACACATGTAGTCTATCTTTCTTTAGACGCTTAAGCATGACCCTTAACCTTATTAACTCAATCTATTCATTACCTTAACATTATCAATATAACCATTTTAGACTCATTTAACAAATTTAAGAACAACCATGTATCCACTCTAAGACTACACACTAAACACATAGTCAAAGCATAACATGATTATCTAGATAGTATCAATAGTCTAACACATACTTTCACATATAGGTAGATATGATCATACATCATCAAATCAACTACACAAATAGACATATAAGTTCAAGTAGTGCCGACAAGGCCATGATCATCAATTCACATACCACGGCCACCAAAGGTGGACCAAACCAATAATAACATAATTGAAGTATAATTATCATTGAATAAGAAGAAATAGGGCAGTGTAGCACCACTTCATCATCAACACTTCAAGACAATACCAAATCACCCAATTCAACATCATAAGGCCCTTACCCATGGCCATGAACACCAATTCAATACACAATTATAGAAATCAATGAAATCTAAATCAATTCAACATAGATTAAACAATCCAATACCAATTTGATAACAATTGAATACAATTCTTACATCAATAGAAATCCCATAAGAAACTACACAAGAATTCTTCACAATTAAGCCAACATCAATTAACCCATAATTTAGTCAAAATCTTAGGTTCATCAACTTCATGGGTTCATAGGTAATTTAGGTTAAAATCATCAATACAACATCAATCTAATCCATAATAGACGTTTGAAAACCATTAATGCAAGAACCCATGGTAGAATCATGAAATTGTACTATTCACCTTTTGAAAACTTTGAAAACATCTTTGAAAGTTGGGCTCCTTGATGAAACGAGTTTCAAGGATAAAAAGTCATACCTCAATGAAGCTAATTCTTCACTTTGATGATGAATCTCCACTCAAAACGTCACACCAAGCTCTTCGTTGATTTTGGGCTTCAATGGAATCTTGGGGAATTTCTAAGGTATTTTCGGTTTTCGTTTTTGAAGAATGAAATCTTCTAAGTGTTAATGACTTATAAACACATCTAAAATACCCAAAAGACCCTTAATAAACCTCCAATACTCGTTTTTAGAAGTGGGGTGAAATTCCCATTTCACCACTCACTTAATAGTGAGGCTGCGCAGGGACATGGCTTCACAGGCGTAAGGCAGTCGACGGACAGTTTGTACACAAACGGACCGTCCTGTCCTTCCGTTGGTTGGGTCAGAGACTTGTAAAGGTCCCCTTCTCAACCAAGACAAAGTCCCCACCTACGAAACCCATCGACGGGGCATCGATTGGCCCACGAGCCGTTGATGCCTCCATCATTTGGGGCCTGCCTGGGACAGTCTTTACACTAAGTTTGGGTCCTTCCTCAAGGACCCTTGGATGGTCCTTGGGGATGTTTGCCTGGAAGTTTCCAACCCAAACATGAACGTATACAAGATTAACACCTCTCAAATGAATTTAATCCAAAACGAACACGTAAAACTCGATGAAACATGCCTAGACACACAAGGTCATTTCAAGGCATATCTTTTGAACTTCATAAACGTTCTTGGACGTTTGACCTCCAAACTTTACGAAACTTGACACACTGACTTTATACACCATTGAAACTAATTTAATAACCTTACAACCTTAGGAATTACACATAAACACATAGAACCACATACGAGGCACATAGGTGACTTAGTCATCGAACGTCTTGGTCGTCCTTTAACGTTTGACTTCCAATGCACCTAAACTCTTAGCTATTGCCTCTAAACCATATAATAGAAAACATGAGTACTTTAGACCACCATTACTAACATATTAGTATCTAGATAACCTATGTCATTTTCGGGGTCTTATAGGTGAACCACCTCTTTTCAGTGTGGGGAAGACACTTGATTTCATGTTAGCTGACATGATCTATGTCGATTAGATGCTAAAGATTTCTTTAAGAAAGTAAGAAAGAAATAAAGAAAGAAGTAGGAAGATGAGGGATGTTCGGATAGGATGACCAAAGAGTGAGGTTAGACTAAGTAATGATGTAAGTCATTCTTAGTCGTTGCACAGAAAGATCCCACTTGAATTCTTAAAAGAATATCCTAAGTCAACCTAGCATGTTCAAAGTGAACATGAGATCAAAGAAGAAGAAATGTAAGTTCAAAGTGAACTAAGTAAGCAAAAGTATAAGAATATAAAATCATCAGTGTTTGATAAGAATGAAGTTTTAACAGATATTGATTTATGGCAATAAAGGGAGCAAAAAATAATGACTCATCAATTGGAGTATGAATATATGCCCCAGCATCTATATATTATGCAAATAATCAATGGGCATAACTATGAAATTAGGTCTTAGGCCTAACTCATACCCCAAAACCTAGCTCAAAGGGAGGAGGATTGCCCAAACCTTATAAGGAGACCACCCATCTCATTAACCACCGATGTGGGACTTTTGTCATTCTTTAACACCCCACCTCACGCCCAGTGCTTAGCATCTGGTGCGTGGGCAATTTTTGATTTCGGGGGTCCCAATATCAGGTGAGACGGGCCCTGCTCTGATACCATGTGAAATTAGGTTTTAGGCCTAACTCACACCCCAAAAGCTAGCTCAAAGGGAGGAGGATTGCCCAAACCTTATAAGGAGTCCACCCATCTCATTAATTGTTAGAATATGAATAGGTTTATACAATCCTATTAGAATAGGAATAGTTTATACAATCCTATTAGAATAGGAATAGGTTTATATAATCCTATTAGAATAGGAATAGGACTACTAAATAGTATCCTATTTGATAAATGATTATACTCTATGGTCTATAAATAGGGTCTCATGTAATAATGTAGATACAACAACAATTCAACAATATTATTTTGCTATATTTCTCACATGGTATCAGAGCCTCTACGATCTTGATAAACAATCAAAGAGCTTCACCTGTCGGCGGGCGGCTATTACTCATATATGCTGCCCGTCCGGCCAATGATTATGTTAACAAAAGTTTGGTCACCGTGTATCTTTCTAGTGACTATTTTCCCATATCTAATTTTTGTAGCACCGCCCCATTCTTCCGGCGACTGTTTTCTTATATCTAATTTGTGTATCACCGTGCCATCATATCGGTGACTACTTTTTCATATTTAATTTGTGTAGCACCGTGCCATCATTCCAGTGACTACTTTTTCATATTTAATTTGTGTAGCACCATGCCATCCTTCTGGTGACTACCTTTTTTTTTTTTTTTGCATATCTTATTTGCGTAGCACCGTGCATCTCCCGGACTACTTTTCCATATTGAATTTGTGTAGTACCGTGGAATTTTTTCCAAACTATTTTCTCATATCTGAGTTGCATAACATCATGTGTCTTTTCAGTAACTTAGATTTGATTTGCATAGTTCCATTCGTCTTTTCCGGTGACTCCTCAAATCTGATTTGCGTAGGATTGTGCCACCATTCCAATCCTACCTATATAATTTCTCTTTTTCATTAGGGTCGTGCCATCATTCTGACCTTATCCATATTATCTCTTCTTCTTTTTTTGTCAATGGGGTCGTTCCATCAATTTGAACTATCCTATATAATTTCTATTTTCTAGTTGGGTTGTGACATCATTCCGACCCTACCTATATAATTTTATTTCTTAGATTGTGACCATTTTTAGCCATAAAATCTAATACTCCGGCATATGATATTAACTCATCTATTGATGCCAACATGATCCATATACTTTATATTAGATTTGAGCACTTCGTTGCTCAGGGGGAGTTTAGTAGCCTTGTATGTCGATTGTGTTGTGTCATCGATTGTGCAGATCACTCTATGGTCTTAGAACAATTTTTCTCAAGCTTGGGTTGGGAAGTTCAACACCAACATTATGAATCAAATTCAATATTTCATGCGAAGATTAAGCACATTGAGATTTACTGGCATTATGCATCAAATCCATCAAATCCAGTATTTAATGAGAAGACAAGCACATTAAGATTGACCGTAAATTTTGTGAAGTCTGCAAATATCTCACCAAGCCCCTAATCGGTCCCCGTGTTAATTACATTTGTAACAAGCTAGGTGCATGAATTGTACGCACTAGCTTGAGGGGGAGTGTTAGAATATGAATAGGTTTATACAATCCTATTATAATAGGAATAGTTTATAAGATCTATTAGAATAGGAATAGGTTTATATAATCCTATTAGAATAGGAATAGGACTACTAAATAGTATCCTATTTGGTAAAGGATTGTATTCTATGGTCTATAAATAGGGTCTCATGTAATAATGTAGATACAACAACAATTCAACAATATTATTTTGCTATATTTCTCACAATAGCCAATAAAGATTGGCTTATAACGACTTCATGCCCAATTTAACAAGAATGGAAAGAATAACTTGTAAGCAGGGTGGTCAATTCATTTCCTTAGTCTTTTGGATTACTTACTTGATTCATTGTAGCAATGGGACTACAATGAATCATTGCTCTCGTAAGTAAAACATATGATCAAAGGAGATCATTGAACTACACAACAAAAAGAAGAAAAGACTGAAAAATAAACTAAGTCTGGGAGAGGGAGCTCTCGGCTTGGGGGGAACAAAAATATTAAACTTTGCTTGAGTTGTTCTAAAATTATGTTCATGACTCCAAGGTCTTATGTTCATATAGAAAATGATTTGTATGCTTTAAATACATGAAAATATGTCATATTCATAGCATGATTCATAAATAACGAATTCGGAGAGTGAAGTGACTTCACTTTCCAAAAATGGCATGTTGTTATAGGAAAAGCTTTCCTTGATCATGCATAGTCCTTATGTGTTTATGTGCATAAACCCATACTTAGTACAAGTGTATAATAACCCATATACAATTACTATTTTTATAGGGGTAGGTCCTTGAAGAAGATTGAAGATCAGTTGAAGCTATTATTTGGACTAGTACCTTCAGACTTTTGTAGGTCCTCTTGAATTCGAGGATGCCTACGCTTTATCTTCTAGCTTTAGTAGATTAGACATAGCTAGTGGATGTTGTCCCTAGCGTTTCCTTTCAAACATTTGTTCAAGATCTTGTATTAAGGCCGCTTTGGCAACTATTAAAGATATTATGAGTTCTTCATTTCAATTGTTCGATCTGTTAGTAGATGGTTGTTTATTTTGAGTTGTTAGTATATCACTGTTATGCAAGAATTATATGAAGTCTAAGTACACTTCAGTAAATTTAAAAAGTTCTAAATTTTCCGCTAAATATAACTGTATGATAGTGATGAAAGCTAAGAAGAGGCTTGTCTGCGACCTCTGAGAGGTTAACGACGCCGGTCTCATCTAGGATCTAGGACTCGGGTGTGACAATGTGGGTGAAGGAGGTGTAATCATTAGCATGTTATCGTAATATTTGTCCTCATCGCTACAGTTTGGGGTTCCTACTTAAGGACCTTAGGTATAATGATCCGCAAGGTTATTTATATGTCTTACCATACTCTTACTATTTCCCCTTATCACAACATTCTTAGAGCTATTGTGTGGTACTAGGTTGGGTGTAAAACTTGTCCTAGTTGTTTGTTTGTTTTGAGTTTTTTTTTTAAGCTTAAGATTAGACAACATCTAGAGATTCTGATATTGGATCAGAATTTAGTCAAATCTATTAGCTCTAGAAAGGTCATATTTTCCTAATGTTATGTGTAGTTATGTTTTCGAGGCTTACATTTTTAGTTTGTGCAAAGCATTTTAGCATGTGATTTTTGCCAAAGTTACCTCGATAACTTACTTTGTATATGCACTCATAATGAATTTTACTAGCATGGTTAGCTTTAGAATGCAAAATATGGTCTAGAATGCCCTATGGTTTTGTTCTCGAGGTAATTGGATTGACTTTATGGTGTTTAACATGTGGATTTTATTTTCTTTGTTAGTATTTACTGTCCAACATTTTATCGACATTAACTGTATTGATTGTTCAATTAATTTTGTTGAGTCCATAATACCTTTTCTATCTAGGTAATATTGTTTTGGATTGAAAGGGTTAAGAATGAATTGCAAACCCAAAATGGAGATTTTGACATCATTTTGATGTTTTTGAATTTATGGAGCAACACTTTTCATCCATACACTATTGTAGTCCCCTGACCGCATTTGAAGAGATCACAATTTAAGACTTCTTCATTCATATGAACCCTTGTTGTATTCATGTGGTAAGCCATCACGTTAACGAGCCTTAGACCGTGTTTGTTACGGGATGACTTGCCCAACCTCTTATGAGTCCATGATATGGACTCATTTAGGGATATATTTTGATAGCTTTAGTGTCCTTAAATGCATATTTTGTTTCAAAAAATGATAAAATACCTTGAGTTTCAGGTATATACACTTGGAGAGAAAGCATGGATACAATCGAGTTAAAAGGAACAAAGAATGTTGAAAGAACCAAGAAGTGAACTATGCTCTTGAACCTTTGAGCTTTGAACATTCTCATCTTGAAGAAATTGAAAGTTGATGTTGGAAATTCTTCATCCTAGACTTGATTGAAGCAGAAATAAATTATACACAGTTTTTGTTACTTCGATATGGTATCATTTCTTACTTTTCTTCATGTCTAGCTAAAATCCAATTTTCGGGATGTGATTTTGTGAATTTAAGTTACATCTATTACTCGGTGTTCCTTATTGTTCGTATATTCGCTGTTTAATGTGATTTCACTTAGTAGTTGTGTTTGAACTAAATGAGGTTGTAGTTGCAAATACAATTTCACCTTAGTGTTTTGTCTTGCTCGAGAGAGAGGTTTTAAGATTAAGACTACTAAGTTTATAGACGGTGGTTATTGCATCGTCATGGATTCAGCTCGAGAAAGTTAATCCCAGTCATTTTCCCACACTTTTAGCTCTAGAGAGTTTTTTGGCTAAGGCGGAGGCTGTGTTTAGAGGCAGCAACTCGGTGTTTGAGAGAAACCGACTTTGTTCGAGAGTGAATTTACCCCACTAAAGTAAAGACTAGTACATGTTTTCATTGATGTACTATAAATAACAACTACCCGTCAGTGTCTTTTATGTCATATTCTGGTCACATCCCAAGTATTCCATTTCCCATTAGTCTCTCTTATTTATTTTTTTACGATTTTTAGTTGTAAATGTTAATTACAAAACACCCATTGTTAATTGACTCTTGCGTCACCACTTAGATTTAATTTTTTTATTTGATAATTTTTAGTAGCTTTGACTAGCATGGGTTAGATTTGTGCTTAGCTAAAATATTCTCAATACAACTCCCTGTGGCAACGATCCCAACCCTTGGTTAAGTTATATAATGACTAACGATCATCGACACTTTATACTAGATGAAATGTCTTTGATGACGTTGATCAGCTTCGACATTCGCGGACCTCACATTGCATTCACATATAGTTAGGTTAGCTAAGCTCCATGACTGTGTCGGGTCTCTGCATCTGTGAAGGCCAGTTAACCGACTATTGAGTCTGTTTAAAAGACTCGATTTTTTTAAGTACTGTGTTCTGTTTTGGACTTACCGTATTAGTTGTTTTGAAAAAGTTTTTTGATAAAAAGAGTGTTTTTTTTTGTAGTGCATTGTGAAAGTTTATGCGGATGCTTCGGGTTTATTGAAACTTTGTTTTCTAAGGTAATTCTCATTAATTATCTCTATTTTACTATTTTCATTCCTTTTTAGTTAAGCGAATGGGGATTAATTTTGATAGATGGTGGTTTAGATTGTGTCTAGTTTAGGGTACAACTTCCATAAGATTTCTAGGACCTCATGACAATATGACTTCGTGGAATGCTCTCAAAATTGCATTTTTTTCTAACTACTTTCCAATTTTCAATTTTTTTTAGAGATAACTATTTTTATTTGTTTTTATTGCATTTCTATGTTGTTGTTGATAGATTAGCATCACTTCGAGGCTCTCGATAAGGTAAAAGCACCTTAGTGAAGATTTAATTGGAGTTGTGGCATTGAGGTAGGCTGTGTTTCCTTTTTTTTCCGTCTTGGCTCATTTAGGTTACTAATCTTATGTAGTATCACATATTTTTTTTTAAATTAGGATAAATTTAGGCTTTGCTAGGTCTTTAGCTGACTTGTGGCATTTTTGGCTCCTTAGTGTAGTTTTGTCCTTGAAGCCATAGTTTATGTTTATCCTTGTGACTTATATTTTTAGTGTCTGTAATATTGGCTTATAAGTAACATAAAAATTATGTTGGCACATGTTTTCTCTTAATCCGCTCATTGAAATGGTGATTTCTGAGCTTTTATACCTAAATATTTTATTGTTGGGCCTAAGGCCCTAAGCTTGGTCAAACTAGTGTCCCATGTGACTAAGTGTGTACTGTGATAAGAATTTCCCTAGTATGTGTTTGGTGCATGACAATTTTATGTGAAGCTTTAGAATTTTATAATATTTCGACTATGGTTGTTGTACTTGATTGCTCATTTTTGAAAAAAAGTTTGGGTAGTGATAAGAATAATCAGTTATTCTAATGATTTGGTAGAGCTTGAGACATTTATGACTTAAAACAATACACATACTCATTGATTTGTTCGATCTTGAGATACAACTACATTTACACTGTTAAGTACGATGTACCATATTTATCGACAGTCCGTTGACTTAGTTCTCGGCTAAATTGTATTATTTATGATTACCGATAAAATTGAAGTATTATTCTAGGTTGCCCCTTAACATTTATCTTTGCAATTGGTGCTCTACTAATATACCGAGGAATTATTTTTAGAAGTAGATATTTCTTCTAGGCTTCTTACTTTATTTTAGTTTTTACTTTACATTCAATCAGTGTGTGATTCTACCTTTGAGCATGCTTTAGCTTCCGCCTATTTTATGTGTACTTTCGGAATGAGTTCTTAATATTTCTCACGTGTTCGCAATTATATGAATTTCATATCAAAGAAGTTTTCTCTGTTATAATAGTATAATCTTGCTTCTCCTTATAATTTTGATGTTTCCAATCTTGGTCATCCTATGTTACCTACTGACTACCCCGTGTTTTGGTAATCATAATGCAGTTTAACATCTTTTTTCTGATGAAGCTCTTAGTACGAGCCACGTATAGTGAGCATTGGATCTACATTGGCCGTCACATACTTGGATCTTATTGATATGTTGGCATTCGATGATTTCCTTCTTTATATCATGTATACTGACTTATGTTTTGTATTTTTCTTAGTCACATCTCTTGTAAATAGAGCCTTTCTATACTTAGTAGCTCCTGAATTGGTGATACTAGGTCTGAGTTATGTCTTGTGTTAGTTTCTCTTCTTGGCTATTTTTTGGTCATCTTTAGTATATTTTGTATCATATTATAGATTTATGTTATGAACCATTTCCTTTATACTATGTCATCTTCCGCTCATTCTTGTTACTACTATTTTAACTATTGTCGTCCCACATCTTTTGATTTTGGGTTTTATATTGCCTACTCCAGGTTGTAGTAGGCTGCATAATTTCCCAATTTTAATAATACCTCGGGCTTCAAAAATTTATGAGAGAGGAAATAGGGAGGTTCACAATCCTAGATTAGAATCGGGGCAATTCATGAGAGCCTTAACAATAAGTTAAGGGGACTGTGATCCGTTTAGTCAAGTGGCTTAATTTTTTAGGGCTGGCAGCAATTCGAATACCTGGACGGAACCCTAAATGGCCCATGGTAACTTTTATGTTTCATCTAAGGGTCCTTGAAGGACACCCGTCAACTTTTAAGTTGGGGGTCATTTTGGTCATTTTCTATGTGTTTTTGTTTGACACTATGTCTATTTTACTCCTAATCTAAGCCTTATATAAACTTTTGAAGTCCCAAAAAACTACCCACTCAATCATTTGCCTTAATTCAAAAAGTTTCTCTAAATTCATTCCCAAAATTCACTCTCTAAAGCTAAGGAAGAAGAAGTTTGAGTTTCAAGATCAATCTCTAATTTACTGAAACTTTTGAGATTTAATTATTGAGTTATATTTGCATTAATCTATGGAGTCCTTTCCTCAATATTGTTCCTGAAATCTCTCTATTTTAGGAGTTAGATTGTCCATTCAAATGTAGTATTTTATTCAATCTTCACTGATTCGTTTCATTCATAATTAAATTGATTATTTTCAATACTTTAATTGATGAGTTAAAGAGTGTGTTTGGTATGAAGGAAAACATTTTCTGGAAAATGTTTTCCAATTTTCCCATGTTTGGTTGGGACAAAGTTTTGGAAAATGTTTTCCAAATCAACTCATTTTCCTCAAAATTAAGGAAAATGACTTCCCTTAAAAAATTAAGGAAAACATTTTCCAAAACTCTCCTCCAATTTCAAATTACATTTTTTTGGGGAAAAACATCAATTTTAAAAAAATATTTTCAATTTCAAAATTTTATTTTTTCACCCGATCACTGACCCCCACACACCCACGACCGGCCAGCCCCCCCCCCCAACCCCAGCCCCTCCCCAAAAAATTAATAATTTTGTTTTCAATTTTTTTTTAAATTTTATAAATTATTTTTATTCTAGTAAAAATAAAAGATGTCTCTCAATAACATTTTTCATTCATAAATCAAACACTAAAGATTATTTCCGGAAAATATTTTCTACTCACCAACCAAACATGAGAAAATAAGTCCAAAATCTACTTGTTTTCCAGGAAAACATTTTCTAGGAAAACATTTTCAATGGAAAACATTTTCCTCCATACCAAACACACCCAAAGTGATTACTTGATTTAAATTGAATTCCTATGAGGCCATGTGTGATTCATAATTTTTGATTATGAATTCACGATGAAGCTTATGAACTAAGAATGATGAATATATGAATATCTGCATGATTTTATGAGGATGATGTAAATGATTTGCGGATGCTTTGAGAGGGAAATATAAATATTGTTGTGAAAGATTTTCTCACATATTACTAAAATCATTATTGTGAAAGGATTTCTCGGATAAAGGATTCATAAGGTTAAATGATTTTCTTACCTAAGTAGAATAAACTTTAAGAGATATTCTATATGAACTCTAGCTTTGATTGATTGTATTATTGAGCCTTTCCAGAGATGATAATACGACTATGATTAATTACTATTCAATGGTATGTGTTGCAAAGCACAGAGTGGACAAGGGATGATTAATAATGTCTCATAAATGATGTGCGACCATAGGATGATTGTCTCGGATAGACATTAACTAGTAGATTCACTTTAGCGCAGACTCATGGTTCTTACTTTTGCAAGTCAAGATATCTCTTTTAGGTGTGGGGTAGATACAAGATACAATGTTATAGCTCACATTGTCAATGTTTGTTACATGGTAAACTTCCTAAAATAATCAAACTAAGGTTACTTCTCGAAGTATCTCACAAACTGTTTTAAAGATGTTTAACTTGCATGTACCATGATTATTAGTTTTATTTATTTAACCCTTCTATATTCTGATTTATTTTTGTCATAGCATGTCATGTAAAGTCTTTTTTCGCATGATTTCATAATTCTTATTCCATGATACCATAATGCATTTCATGTACTTATGTATACATGTGACTTCATTATGTCACTTATGTAAGGTCCAACACTCCTACCTCTAACACTCCTGCTAATTGATCTTTTGGCACTCAAGGGTTTGTGAGTCTTGATGTTATGAAGAATTAGACACTCTTATTGCTTTCATACTTTCTGTTTTTAACCCTATCCTACTTGATAGGAAATATCATAGTTTCACGTTGAGACAAATTGTGAAACATAATCACATACTCGAACATAGTCGTAGAGCCCTTCTCCAACCTCAAAAATTGATCAGAACACCTTTCTCTCATTCTCCATGGAATGATATGTCACATACGGGGAGCACCCCCTAGAAGTAACATGGTGTACTTGACCTCTCGGAGGTATTATACAAGCCCATAGTTATCATTCATCGCATTGACATAGTAATATTAGCGGAAAATTTAAAACTTTTCATAGCACATCATATGCTAGAAATATCACTTCATATATATATATATATATATATATATATATATATATATATATATATATATATATATTATAGACCTTGTTCATGACCCCAATCTTAGTCTACTAGTTTCAATGCACATGTGAAGCCCCATAAACTCACACATACTTAGTAAACTCTTCATGAGACCACAAACCTTAACATACAATTCATACGTCGTTATAACAAGTAAAGACAACTTCGTTCATGTCAATACAATACTTTCATCATATAGTAGTTTATACCAACATTAGT
>CM040622.1:54044072-54132151 GCA_022817965.1 Solanum lycopersicoides | reverse complement strand
CAGTCATAATACATATTTAGACCTTAAGTCTCTTGTCATCTTAGACTCAACAACTTTAGAGTACATTAGGGACACGGACCATAAGACACATTACATAACTATACATATTAAAGACTCTACAATAAAGACATGCACATAAGGATAGATTATATCATATAGATTAATACCATGCACATCTTCATAAGATGTAGACAACTTCTACAATATCATGCTTAAAGACATAATCATAATCATACATATTAGGTCACCTTCCTAGGACTTCCTAAGGAGATACTTGTGCAATGTCTAGATGGCTTCATTACTTCCACCTATACTAAGTAACATCCCTGAATTCATTCTAGTTAGGATCCTATTCATTTACTTCCATTGTCCATTTTACTTTAGCAAAACTATAACATTAACCGACACTAAGACCATGGGTGGTAAACATGAAATTTGGTGTTGTAGAGCATTACACCAATGGAAGGTGTTCCTACCTAGCCAAGGCAGAACATTAACGTACATCCTAGCATCCTAAGTGAATTCACATTTCTATATCCTATGTGTCAAGCATAGTTTATGGAACTAAGAGATAGGTAGTTCCCTCTACATGCCATTGGACAATTGGGGCCTCATCTCATGAGAAAACATGGGTTATACCTTCCTCAAGGGAAGTCAACACCTCATGTGGGTCCATAGGTGAATATTCCTCAAAGGGAAGTCAACACTCTATAAGGAACAAATGGTGAATCTTTCCTCAAGGGAAAGTCAACCCCTCTCAATGTAAAGTTCACTCGGTGCTAGGATAAGTTCCCTTTATTGAAAAGCCTTTAATTACATTTTCATAAAACATAGGCTTAAGATATTCATTCTTTATATGCTTATAGCATATTCAAGCACCTATCTAGATTTAGATTAATCTTAGGCACCCCTATCAAGGCCCCTCTCACTTACTAGATCATCATCCATATGTGTGTATTCATACATGTGAGAAAGCCTTTCACATAACACATAGATATCACACATATTCATACATCAATGCATAAGTCTATAGGTATAACTATATGTGCATTCCTTTCATATAAAACCCACTAAGAATCTATGCGCATTCATATTTCATCATATCATATAAGCTTAACATGCATAGTAGTAGAAACTAGTGAATGTGAGAACTACCTTTTATTTAGACACCATGAACCTTTACTACTTTCAAGCATGCATGAAGTGTGAGTGTGTGTACATTGGTCAACATGATCACATAATGGCTATCAACAACTCATTGAGGCATCCGCCCTCTTAGACCATAATACTCTTCAAGCTTAGACCACACAACACACAATAGCATAGGAGAAAAGTTAACTTCATAGAACACTTTAAGACTCCTAACGTTAGCTATTCACACATTTACATAGGCGTACATGGGTAGGGGTCATCAACCATTAGCACCTAAAACATGGCAGCACCTACACATGATATTACATAACCCTTTACATGATCATAACAATAGTAACATAACCTAGATTCACAACTCAAATAGAAGACTAGGCACAAGTTACAGATAAAGTGATCATCATAACCACTCCTTCATATATTCATCAAATTGCCTTCAAGTCCATGGTCAATATATATATAATGACATAAAGTAAACACCGCCATCATAAGTGGACCATACCACACAATGCCATACAAGGCTTCATTAACTACAATACTATAGGGAAAGTAGAAGAGATAAGCATTATTACCAATTCCTCAGCCTTTGATCATCATTGATCAATACACCTTGTTTATCAATAATTTATATATAGGGCAGTAGCTATATGTACTTTAAGCATAGAAGAAACCATGTACAAGTCGCTACAAGATCATGATACAACTAGTGCACTATATCACATATATGGTATAAAGTAGAGAGTTATAGATCATCAAGTAACTTCCATAGTTTTGCTCATCAATCATAATGTATCAATAATATACATCTAGGGCAGTAGTCAAATAGATATAAATCACATCTAAATCATGCTTCATCTACCCTAGAATTAAGATCACATAATGTTCATTACAACATTCAAATTGTAGACTAGAAGAACATAGATCAATTCATGCAAGACCCCTTTTCTTTGATCATCAATACTTCATACCAAAAATTAATTAATATAATCAACATAAAGCAGCAGTTAAGGACAACATAACCTAAACGAAATCCTACTACAATTGCCATAACGTCTAGATCACATTGAACATGGTATTTTAGACATCACTGGAAAATAGATGAATCATAGGTTAGTCACATTTATCAACATGAATCACTTATTTACAACTTATCAATAATATCCAATTAAGACAGTAGATACAACCATCCCTACACAATCGAATTCCACATTAGATCATTAAGAGGTCAATGTTACAGTGAATTATGGAAACTAAGCTAAACATGTTCAAATCTTCATACATTGATCCTCATGTATCCTTCAACATATATTCAACATTAATTCACGTAAATAACAGTAGATATAACCAGTTCAACGTAATAGAATCACAATTCAATAGATAACAAATCAAGATCACAAAGCCCATGCAAAGACTAAATAATGTTTGGAAGGTACATGGGTTCATCATGCAATTGGAGTCAAAATCACGTTAAAACCACTGCATTAACTTCACTTTATCATGATTTAATCGTTCAAAACATTTTTCGAAAGAACCCATGGCACATCAAATAAGAAGAATTTCGATCATATTTTTCTCTTTGAAATCTTTGAGATTAACTCTCTTGATGGAAGGATAACTAGAGATGAAGATCATCATACCTATTTATTCATGAAAAACATTAAAAATTGATGAATCTTCCATGGAAATCCGAGCTCCTAGCTGTTCTTGAGCTTCACCAACAATGCTGGTTTCTAGGGAGAATTTTTTTGGAGGGAAAGGTTCAATTTGTGTGAGCTTGTTTGGGAATGGGTTGATCACGTTTTTTATCACTTAAATACACCCAAAAATAACCAAATAAATCGTGTGGGGTCAGGTTAGCACGTGGGGTGAATTTACCATTCACCATTTTAATGAAACAGTGCATAGGCAGCAGGCTGCAGGCCACCATCGACGGAACAATCTACTGGCCGTTGGTCAGTCGACGGGCCGTGCATTGGGTTCCGTCGATTGGTCCTTGGCCACTTTTTGGCTTGAGACCTTCCCAAGCTAACTGTCAAACGACAAGACCTCACTTATGGGCTGTTGGTTGACCAACTGACCGTCGTTTGGTCCATCGATTGACACTGCCAAGGCAGTGTCTCGACAACCTTGGGTCCTTTTTGTGGGCCCTTTTGAAGTTGTACCTGGACGTTTCCCACGTAAATACAACCCTTAACAATTTGTAGACCTTCCACATAAGTTTCACCCAAAACAAACACCTGCAACACGTCCAAACATGCAAGTCCCCATCAAGACCTACATGAACGTCTAAAGGGATAACTTTCGCACGTCTTGGACTTTCTTGGACGTTTGACCTCCAAACTTCACAAAACTTCATATACTACCATTAAACATCATTATAACTTATTTTAAGACTTCATAAGCTCATTTAATACAATATTAAACATGCATAGAAACATGAGGCACATAGGTGACTAGTCGTCGAACGTTTTGGTCGACCCTTGACGTTTGACTTCCAATTCACCTCAAACTCTTTACACTTCCTTTAAACCATATTATAAGACATTTTAGGAAATTAGAACCTTAATACAAATATTTTAGGCTCTAGACACCCTAACTCATTTTAGGGGTCTTGCATGAACATTTCTAAAAAGGCGTTAGAAATTAATCCCAAGTAACTGAAGGTGTCCCTGCTGGTCGAGTCTTCAATTAAATCCACCCACAATACGTTTCCTTTCAGGATCATAAGTAGTGAGTTCATCTCATGTCGACTCCATGAGTTCAAATGTATATAGATGCACATAGTAAGTATAAAAAAATGAATGTTATCATATACAATTGCCCAAGAAAACCACGTTGGTGATAGTCTCAATAACAATCTCAACATCTTCTGCTTGTTGCACTTTAACCTTGGTGCTAGTTACACTTTATCCCGGGGCCTACTGCATAACTTTGAAGATAATGAGTAACTGAGTAATCGTCACCTTAAGATCTATAGCAATAGCATTTTTAGATAGAGGCTGAGATGGCCTAGCCCCGTCTACACAATGTGAGAAATATTAGGAGCTATTTAATGCTCTTTTACTAGTTATGGAGTCCTTTGTCTATCACATGCTAGTGTTGTGGACTTGGCATAACATGGAGAGAATCCTTTACCCCTTGTTGGGGCTTCACCTACCAGCCTTGGTTGATCATCCAAAGCCAAACCGCGTAGGAAATCAATTCTGTGAAAGAATGAAACTAATGAGATTTCATGAAACAAATAAGAAATTGAATGCACGATAGCGATTTGAAAGAGATAATTTTCCGAATGATATCTTGTAGCCTCTCAAGATAGGATACAAACTTCGTTGCATCAATCTATATGACTGTACAATGAATTAACTTTATACAAGTAAGAGAGATGAAGCTTGATTTGAAAACTAATTTGCCACAACAAAATTTGGCAGGTTAGGATAAAAACTACTATAACCTACTAGTAAGTAAGTCAATATTTAACCTGGAACATCAAGTTAGCGGTGTAAGGGTAGAATCCAAACAAGAATAAGCATTTTATTAGATACAAAGAAGACATAAGTATAAGCAACACGTATCTGTATAAAACGAAAGGAACACTTCAAGAACCTAGATGTCACAAGTAGAGAGAAATTAAGTAAAAGAGAATAAGTCCTACAAATTGACTAATCAGCATGCATTTACATTCTCAAACTCAATCAAAGGTTTTGGAAGCCATAGCCCACCTCAAAGTAGACCTGCAAAATCTATATTATTAAGTTAATAGCTTCTCCCTTTCTTAAAACCTCCAAATGCTATAACATAATAAAAAATAGAATCATAACATCATGATAGTCATTTAGACTGTCACATCCGGGGAGCACCCCCTAGAAGTAACCGGTGTTGTCATCCTCAAAGAGGACTAAGACTAACCTCTTAGCATTTATCATTACATTTCACAGGTTAAATTGAAGAAAATTTAAATATTTTCATCTATTTCTTCATTGAGGTTTACATAGACCTCTCGCTTACACATAATATATACATAGGGAGTTCACATAGACTCCTCGCATAGGAAGCACTACATAGGCTTCTACTTTTATTTCACATACATAATAAATAAAGATATTTTAATAAGAAGTCTAGAATAATTCTCACATTTAAACCATCTAAGTTGAATAAAACATTCGGTCATAGCCCTTACTTCATTACAACAAAGAACACATATAGGCATATACAACAATCGTCTTAAAATGAAAAGGGAAAGAACTAAATGTCTTTAAACTAGAACAACACTGATAGCTAGATGGTGGCATCATCCTCGGAAGGTGAGGACCTACCAAACTTGGAGAATGAGAGTCCAAGTTATCTTCAAATGGCCCTTCTAGAATCTCAACGGTCGGAACCTACATAATTGTAGAAACATGGAAATATGGGTTAGTACACACTTGTACTAAGTATGGAATATGCACATAAGATATTTAAAATCATGCTAAAGGGGACATTTGTTCAAAACCATGCTAAGTTACTTTCAAAAGCCTTATGCACAATCAAGAACACTTATGAGCCAATAATCACATATTCCTTAGGACAAAGTCATACGCAACACAAGACCAACATCATCAAGTATAACCAAGTCAACATGTTCCATAGCATAATTGAATACATAACAAAACCAACTTCAACATCATGATATAACCAAAAAGCATATATAAGATGTGCATAACATTACAACATATACAAGACACATACTTATAACCCAACATCAAGTCTACAAGTGCAATTACCAAGTAAAGCTCCGTAACCTTCCTCAACAAAGTAAGTCCAACAAAAGACCATAAGCAATTTCTAGACTCACAGAACATAACTTAAGGGTAATCATCATGATACATTGCAATATAGACCAATAACATGCTCATATATGAAACTAACATAGTATAGGATCATCAACATGTAAAGTCAACATATGCATATCATTTACTTTATAAAACATAAGAACAACCTACCAAGACTTCCCTCAAGGAAAACTAGTGCAATGTATAGGTAGAGTCCCATAACCCTACCTAGACTAAGTCAAACCCCTTAGGTCACCCTAGTTAGTGTTCACATTCTTACTTCATTTTACTTTTGGGAACACTTTCCTTAACCTACATAGACCACATGAGCTAAATGTGGAATCCAGTGTCATCAAACCCTACACCCAAAGAAGGTGAACTACTTGCCAAGGTAGTACCAAAACATGAACATAGCATTCTAGGTGGATCCACTAGCTAGTATTCCTATGAGAGAAACATAGTTCAAGAACTAGGAGATATACTTGGGACCCTCTTAATTCACATTGCATTGTAGTCTCAAATATCATGAGTACTATAGTGAACCTATCTTCCCACCTTGGGAAGGCACATATCTCACATCTAGTTCACTCGGTGCTCAGCTAGAGTCCCTTTTCGAAATGTCTTTAAGTCACCTTTTAACAATCATAACTTAGTTTAGGCCATAGGAGACTAAACCCTTGTATATTCATAGTGATTATCTCATTAGGAATTTCATGAGACTATCCTTTCAATACAATCCTGATATGTGAGATCAACACATTATGATCATCATGTCATAATAAAGCACATAGGCAGTTCATAACCAACCTTATATCATTTCATCTTAAACATAATCTCACATCTTGACATAATCAAGATACTTAAATTACATCATCATACAAACACCTACTTAATATAATCATAAGACATGCTTCAATTGAACTTCATCACCAAGTACAAGCCAGCACAATTGAAGTAAATGTTCAAGATCACAAAGTCTTACCAATTCTCCTTCAACAAGCCATCATCATTGGTCTTACCCTCAAACAATCCAATTTCATCCATCATAATTTTTTGTAACATAATTCAATAGTAATTAACACAATAACTAATTAAATTGCATCAATACTACTCAATTCAACATGAGTTCACGGCCTAGGGTTAAAGAATTTTGGTAAATTCATGATCTATTCCACATACTAAGTTAATAAATCAAGAACTAGAAAAATTAAACAATAATACATCATAATATAATAATAATTATCAAAAGAAACCATAAACAATACAATTAAGAAGATCAATTTTGGATTAGGAGAAAATTCATATGAAATCATCTTTTTGAAAACCAATTTTGGAAGAACCATTTAGGAAAAGGAATCCCAACGGTGAAAGGTTCCCATACCTTGTTAATATTTGAAGAATGATGGATAAAAGTGACCTTATTGCAGACCTAGAATCTTTAGACCTTTGTCTTCTATGGAGTCTTCTTTGAGAGAGAAAGTAGAGAGAAGGAAGAGCAATTTGGGTTTGGGAATTTATGAAGTGTTAAGTTGAGTTTAGGCTTAGTGTACGTTATATATTAACTTAACTAACTTAATTAACCACCCCTTAACCCCAAATTAACCCCATAACTAATTAACTAATTAAATGAATCCCTAAATAATTGGACAGTAAAAATGCAGACTGACCTACGAGACCCCGACCTACGGGCCGTAGGTGAGTCGACGGCCTTGACCCCCACCGTCCTGCACGTCCGTAGTCTTGGTCATAGACTATAAATTTTGGCCATTTTTGGAAAATGGCTAAGTGTTGGTCGACGGAGGCATCGACCCCCTATCGATTGACCTACGCCTTGTCACCTCAAATCGTTGGTATACACTGTCGTGTGACAGTTCTCGGCCAAAATGGAAGGTTCATCTTCAAGGACCCTTAGGGTGTTCCTTGGGGAGTCGTACCCGGACGTTTCGATCATAAATATGTTTTAATATTAGTTTGACACCTTCCCACCAATTTTCATAAATTTCTGACTCTGAAAACCCCGTGAAATAGGCTAAGGCACACTAGCACCTCTTTCACGAGTGTCCGGACATCATGGACGTTTCATGACGTTTTTACTCTAAAACTTCCTAAATGACCTATAAACATTATTTTTGACCTTAAAACAGTATTACAAACCTTTGACACTCATGTGTGGCTCTAGATTAGGTCTTAGACTTTCGGAGTGTTACATTATTACCCCTTGACACTAAAATCTTATGAAGGGAAAAGATAGACTCAGTACTAGAAGCCCAACAATAACAACATAATCAAAACGTGATTTACAACTAAATTCAACATAAAAACATGGCATTTGCACATAGCAACTCAAAACATCTTTTAACCAATATAAGAGCTCAACATCACAACATGAGGAATTTTCTTCTCAACAATAACAGATAGAGAGTCACTTATGCCAATAACTTCTTTAACATTACATCATCATGCTCAATATCATTCATCAAGGCAACAACATACCAAATACAGAATTAAGTGCAAATCAAGAAAAAGAGAATTTTTAAATGAAAATCTCATTTTAGCATAACGTTTACCATTTTTATGAACATCTTTGCAAATCAAGTATAATTCAACTTTACTCATTATTTTAGTTATTAATAGGAACAACTAACCTTAATTAGCAAAGAGATGAGGATAACAGGACTTCATGTCGGCCTCGGCTTCCCATGTTGCTCCCTCAACTAGGTCGTTCCTCCATAATACATTTACGGAAGCCACCTCCTTGTTCCTCAACTTCTTCACTTGTCGATCAAGGATTTCCACCGGAACCTCTTCATTGGACAGATTCTCATCCACATCTAGACCTTCAATAGGAACAATGGACTCGGGGTCACCAATGTACTTATTAAGCATGGATACATGGAATACCGGATGAACCGAAGCTAGCTCACTAGGTAGTATCAACTCGTATGCAACCTCGCCAACCCTTTGCAAAATTTCATAGAGACCCACATAACGAGGACTTAGCTTCCCTTTCTTTCCAAATCTCATCAACCTTTCATGGGTGAAATTTTTAAATGAACTTTATCACCTTCTTCAAACTCTAAGTCTCTTCTTTTATTGTCGGCATAAGACTTTTATCGGCTATAGGCTGTTTTCAATCGACTCAATATGATATAAACTTTTTCCAAAGTCTTATAAATCAAAAGGAGCAATGGATATAGTCAAATGGTAACTATCATTATAAGAGAACTCAACTAAAGAAAAATATTCATCCCAACTTCCCTTGAAATCAGTTACACACTCTCTAAGTATATCCCCAAGGGTTTGAATAGTAAGCTCCGCTTGACCATCCGTTTGGGGATGAAAAGCGGTTCTTAACTTCACTTGTGTACCTAAACCTTTTTGGAACGACCTCCAAAATCGAGACATAAAGTGAGCACCTCTATCTTAAATAATGGATAAAGGGATTCCATGAAGACTCACAATCTCATTGATATAGATCCTTGCATACTCTTCCGCCGAATAAGTAGACTTAATGGGATAAAGTGAGTGGATTTCGTCAACCTATCCACAACCACCCATATAGAGTCATTTTGGCTTTGAGTCCGAGCAAAATTACTACGAAGTCCATATTAATCTCTTCCCACTTCCAAGTGGGAACTTTTTTTTTCTGGAAGTAAGACACCCGTCTTTTGGTGCTCGATTTTCACTTGTTGACAATTTGGAGACTTTGCAACAGATTCCCCTATGTTTCTTTTTAAGCCATCCCACCAAAATACTTCCCTAAGGTAATGATACATATTTGTAGAACCTGGATTAATCGAATAACGGGAACCATGAGCTTCCTCTAGGATGTGATTTCTCAAATCATCTACATTGGGCACATACAACCTCTCTTGGTACCTCAAAACACCATCCTCCCCTAAGGAGAATGGTTCATTAAGCTTGCCAAGAACCGATTCCTTTAACTCCATCAATTATGGATCGAGGTGTTGCTTAGACTTCTCCTCAACCACCAAAGATGATTCAGGGTTATGATGGACCATAAAACCACCATTAGGAGAATCTACCAATCTAACACCCAAACGATACAACCTATGGACATACCTCACTAGGTCTTTCTTTCCCTCTTCGACATGATACACGCTACCCATAGTCATACAACTTAGAACCTCCACAACCACATTGGCCTTGCCGGGGTGGTAGAGAACACTCATGTCTTAATATCTTTCAACAATTTTAACAATCTTCGTTGTCGGAGGTTTAACTACTTCTGAGTAAACACATATTGAAGACTCTTGTGGTTGGTATATGTAACGACCCAGATTCTTGAATCCGAATCGTCACCAGCGTTGTTAACCTCTCAGAGGTCGCAGACAAGCCTCATCTTGCATTTATCACATTCATCTACTTAAATTTGCGGAAAATTTAAAACTTTTTATACGTATGAAGTTTACTTCGACTTCATATAGTCATTACGTATTAAACATTATATACTAAGCTCAACATCAATAGACAACCATCTAATATTAAGAACATTTCAAAACAAACGATGAATAGAATATATTAAGTTGCCAAAATGGCCTTACATATAAGTAAAGGGCATAGCTAATAATGAATCCTCATGTTATGAAAATGATAAAGCCAAATAAATTGGCTTATAATTACTTTATATATTTGGGAAAAGATATTAGCCAAATAAAATTGACTTATAATGACTTCTTACATTAGGCCAATAATACAATAATACAAATAATCACTAAAGATTGGTTTATAAAGAATTCATGCCCAAAGTAAGCAAGATCATAAGCTTTAATGATATGCCCCAAGAACTATGCACATTATCCAATAAACTAAAGAATGAGTATAGTAAATAAGTATTGACTTATAAATATATTCATGCCCCAAATTGTAGTTAAGTCATTTCTTTAATCTCTTGAATTACTTACTTGATTCATTTTGGGTATGGGACTACAATGAATTATTGCACTTGTAAGTAAAAACATAGGACCAAAGAACTTATTGAACTACACAACAACAAGAAGAAAAAGACTTAAAAATAATCTAAGTGTACAAAGAGGAGCTCTCGGCCTAGAGGATCAAAATCTCAAATCTTCGCTCGAGTTGTTCTAAAATTATGTTGATGATACTAATGTCTTGTAATAATATAGAAAATGAGTTGTTTGCTTTGAATGCATTAAAATACATCATACTCATACCACAATTCACAACTAACGAATAAGGAAAGTCTAATGACTAGACTTTCCAGAAATGGCATGTTGCTTAGGAAGAGATTTCATTGATCATGCATAGCTTTATGTGTATGTGTGCATACACCCATACTTAGTACACGTGGTGTACTAACCCCCTACTATTTACTATTCTTATAGGTGCAGGTCAGAGGAAAGATTGACGACACTTGCAGCAGTTTGGACTTTAGCGTTTCTCCAAACCATTTGGTAGCTCCTCTTGATTCCGAGGATGATACAGTCTTAGTCTAGCTTTAGATATAGACATAGCTAGTGGATGTTGTCCCTAGCGTTTCTTTCACATTTCATTTCAAACCTTTCTTTCATTCGTAGGCGTATGTAAACACCAGCTATACCTAGGATGAAGTTTACGACTATTATCGGGATCATGAAGTGCAATGACCAAGAATGACCTAATGTCATTACATGAATCTGATTTCACCTCCTTATTGTCTTGCACAAACACCTTCGGTATCATTTAATTCATTATCTTTCATACTTTGAGAAACTCCAACCTTAACAGACATATATCATGTGAGCATCATGAAATCCAATGTTTTCCCCACACCGAAAAGAGGTCGAGTCACTGGCCAAGGTGAAACCAAAACATGCTAGAATATATAGAGAATTGAACCCTGCTAGAACACTATGTTGGCAGCATAGGTTCAACGACTAGGAGATATAAGGAGACCCATACCCGCCTAAATGGATAGTCTCATCTCATGAGATTTACACGAACCTCTGCCTTCTCGAAAGTAGGAATCGCGACTCATAGCTAGCCTATCGGTGCTTAGTATAAAGTTCCATTACATTCATCTCACAAATCATAAAAGATGGCTTCTAGCTTGAGGGCATCATTTCTCATTAGATGATTTCTCATCTCATCATTAGTATTAAGTGTGAATTGTCCTTACACTTACATATAGAATGTGATTGAGACTTTCTCTTGATATTCAACACTCTCTTAGGTGAGTACTTTTAGAGACCTTTACTTAGGTTTGGTTGAGACTTGTCTCACCATTTATATTAGCCTCTTATCATGTTGTCACCATTTTCATTAGCATCATAGTTTAACCTAACTACTCACCTCATTACGTGAATGGTCATTTCTTCTTTATCTTTTAGTGTTGACTCAAGCATTATGGAAGCTTTCTTCTAGATTGAGATTTACTTACTCTATTGATGACTAGTCATCCTTACTTTACATTGATGAAATGTGAATTTTCCTTACATATCTTCCTTTGGTGTTAATGAAAGTGATTTCACACATTCTAACACCTTCATACGTGAATATTCTTTTAACATAGTGGCTTAGGTGTAAGTGAGACTTGTCTCACTTCCTTTAACACCCCATTTGGTCACTTACTTAATGTAGACCCCTTTAATTAAGTTATAACTCACATTACTTACTTTCTTTAGTGTAGTAGATTCATATCATCGTTTATGGACGATGATCACTTCATTTAATGAGTTTCATAAGTTTATATGTCATTCTTTTAGAACATGTTGGGAGTTGTCCCAATGAATGGAATGCCCTTGGTTATGGGTTCATTGAATTAGTTTAGAAGTGCTTATATTATCATTTGATACTCTAACTACACAAGATTGGCATATTATTAGTATTGGAATAAACAATTGGCTATAGACTTCATAACTTCTTTGTTGGCATAAGCCAAATTATATTCATTCATGCTTACATTATTATATCTTATTTATTAGACAATGCAATTATTAATCATAACATTATAGACATTTGCATGCATCCCTTTTGGACAATGTATTGTTAGCCATTTTATTGGCATAAGCCAACAATCACTCAAATTATGATTTCACGGAGATCTTTTTAGCCAATCTTATAACATAACTTTAGGCATAACGTTTTTAAACATCTTGGACAGTATCATATTAGCATTTGATTAATATATCATCTTCATAACGTCATATTAACAGCAAGCATGCACAACAGACCGTAACATCTTCATACATAACATTTTCGGACATATCTTTAACATAGTATAATTCTTTTAATTCACATAATAACACTTAGCATCAAACGAGTCCAATTAATAGGATCATTCAATCATTATTAAATCAAAAACCATACACATTAGATCAGCCATCACCACATACCAACAACATGATTTCTAACCTATTCAACATTTAAATCGTAACAAGGATACTAGGGAAAGGAGTTCGACAAGAACGATGGGAAACAACCCTAGTTTACAAGATCTTTGAATTATTCGAAAGAAAGTTCTCTTGGAGAAAGAAGTCCAGGAGAGAAACCCATACCTTATGTAGAACTTAATCTACGAATACCACCTTGACCGAAACCTTGAAGAAACCTTGAAATCGCCCTAGAGAAATGGATAAATTTTCTGCCTTTTTCTTGCGTTCGTTGCTTACTGTTTTTGCGTCCTTTTTTTCTATGAGTTTGAACGTGATTTTTAGGTTAAGAACTGATCTTCAATTATACAACTTAGTTTTAATAAGTTAATTTAATAAACTAATTAACCAATTACCAAAATGCCCCTCCTAAGTTGACTAAACATAGGAGAACATAACACTTAGTCAAATCTGGAAATTGGTGTTGACTATGGTTTTGGTAAACATTTTGACTTTATATTAATTAATTAAATCCTTAATTTAATTAATTTAGGGACCTAGGGTAAGTACTAAAGTACCCCTAAGTCATTGGAACCAAAATTAACCCTTTTGGACCATCCTAGGTTAAGTACTAGGATGTTTCTTGAGTTGTACTAGGTTAATGTAAGAATTTTGTTTTGATCATTTAAACTAATTAATTAAATTTATAATTTAATTAATTAGGTTACATAAGGTAATTACTAAAGTACCCTTAAGTCGTTAGGACCATAACCAATCCTTTGAACCATCCTAGGTTAGGTACTAGGTTGTATTTTTCTTATTTTAACCGAAATCTGAAAATTGCTTTGTGATTTCAGTTTTGCCCCTTTAAATTAATTAATTAAGTTGTTAAATTAATTAATTAAGTAGCCTAGGGTAATTACTAAAGTATCCGTTGGTTTTTAGGACCTTAACTAACTCTTTGGACCATCTTAGGTTAGGTACTAGGTTGTCCCTTTATTGTGTTAACCGAAACCTGGAAATCTCCTTTGTAGTTTTGGTTTTAGCCCTTTTAAATTAATTAATTAATTAAGTTGCTAAATTAATTAATTATGTAAACTAGCTGAATTACTAAAGTACCCCTAAGTTGTTAGGACCATAAGTAACCTTTTGGACCATCCTAGGTTAGGTACTACGTGGTCTCTTTAACTAGTTAATAGGTTAGTGTCACCCGGATAAGTCTTAGGTTGTCGGGTGCACTAATTAGTTTATTTCGTTTTGTACTAGGTTAGTTAGCTATGTAGGGAAGTAGGTTAGAGTATAGAATTGTTTAGGAAGTTAGGCCCCACATGGAGTGGTCCCTTGTGCACGTTTTCCCCCCCTAACTACCCTAACCAGATTCAGTTAGGGTGGTCCCCTCTTGGCCGTATCTCCCCATGTGCTTGCACATGGGTTGCTGGTACTTTCCTAAATAACTATTATTTATAGTTCATTTGGGAACGTTTACTTATTGTCCCAAGGATCCTCACTACGTCCTAGGGCACTGCTTAATCTACATGATCATTTTAAATGGTCATGTGTTATGGTACTAGGCTTGACACTTGGATGCCTAGTAGTTCATATGATTTGTAAAGACGAATTTTTAATTAGCTTAGGGTCTTCATTGCAGGTACATTCATTACACAAATTCATAGATTCTTGAAAATTTGGCGAACACCCTCTAAGCCAACATTTTCTACTATGCCCATAATTTTCTAATATGGCCAATATTTCTAAATATTGGGCATTGGGATGCCTATTTACCCCTAATACGCATTCTTAAGAACCTATTGGGCTTTTCATTAAACGTATGATTTTACGGAATGTTACAGTATACACATCAACATTAACACCATATAGGTAATGCCTCCACATTTTCAAGGCAAACACCACGGCCGCTAACTCGAGAGCATGAGTTGGGTAGTTCTTCTCATGAGCCTTGAGTTGCCTAGAAGCATACGCTATAACCTTCCCATGTTTCATTAAGACACACCCCAATCCCACTCAGGATGCATAACAATATATGACAAAACCCTTGGTACCCTCCGGTAAAGTCAACACCGCAGCGGTGGTAAGTCTATCTTTCAAGATTTGGAAGCTTCTTTCACAAGCCTCCGACCACTCAAATTTCACATTCTTTTGGGTCAAAGTAGTCAAAGGAGATGCAATGGATGAAAAACCATACACAAACCTCCTATAGTACCCGGCTAGACCCAAGAAACTTCTTATGTCGGTTGGAGCCAATGGTCTAGGCCAATTTCTAAGCGTCTTGGTTTTCTTTGGATCAACCTCTACCCCCTCACTAGAGATGATATGAACAAGAAATGCCACCGACCTTAACCAAAACTCAGATTTGCTTTACTTGGCAAATTGTTGGTGTTCCTTGAAGACTTGCAACACCACTCTCAAATGCCCCATATGATCACCCTCATTCTTCGAATACACCAAGATATAGACAATGAAAACAATGACAAATGAATCTAGGTAGTTTCAAAACACCCTATTCATGAGGTCCATAAATACCGCCGGGGAATTAGTCAACCCAAAAGATATCACCCTAAACTCATAGTGACCATATCTTGTTTGAAAGGCCGTTTTGGAATATATTCATCTCTCACCCTAAGTTGGTGATATCCCTACCTTAAGTCAATTTTGGAAAAGTAGTTTGCCCCTTGGAGTTGATCGAACAAGTCGTCAATCCGAGGGAGCGGATACTTATTCTTAATGGTCACTTTATTCAGTTGACGATAGCCAATACACATCTTAAGCGACCCATCCTTCTTTTTCACAAATAGAACCGGAGCACCACATGGGGAAACACTAGGTTGAATGAAGTCTTTGTCTAGCAAATCCTTGAGGTGAGCCTTCAACTCTTTTAATTTGGACGGAGCCATCCGATAAAGAGGAATTGAAATGGGATTTGTATCCGTTAGCAAGTCAATACCAAAGTCAATTTCCCGTTCGGGAGGAATTCCGGGAAGATTATTAGGAAAGACCTTCATAAATTCCCTCACTACGGGGACTAACTCAATAGGAGGAACTTCGGAGTCTAAATTTTGACTCTCACAAAATGGTATAAACACCCTTTAGAGATCATCTTACAAGCCTTTAGACAAGAAATGATACGACCTCTATGAATAGAACTTCCCCCTTCTAATGTACGACGGGTTCATTAGGAAAATAAAACTTGACCACTCATGTCCTACAATCAATGGAAACAAAACAAGCATGCAACCAATCCATTCCAAAAATGACATCAAAATCCACCATATCAAGTTCTACTAATTCAACATGAGTAACTCTATTAGGCAACACTATAGGACAATTTCTATACACTATTTTAGCAAGCACAGACTCACCTACCGGGGTAGTCACTATAAAAGGTTCATTTAAGATATCGGGCAAAATATCAAACTTTCTAGATACCAAGGGAGTAACAAATGACAAGGTAGCACCCGGATCAAGTAAAGCATAAACATTTATAGAGAAGACTTGTAACATACCGGTCACCACATCGGGAGAACTTTATTGTTCACCCCTAGAGCGGAGAGCATAAAAACGATTCTTTCTTGCAGTATCAACATTAGAACCACTTATTTGAGCTTTCCCACTACTCTTGTCTTGCCCCTTTATATTAGGGAAATCTCACACCTTGTGACCACGTTTACCAAACCAAGCAATTTTCCGTCCCAACTAGACATTCACCCAATGTTTTTTGCCACATTTTCCATAAGTAATCCTCTTGCTTTGTGAACTAGTTCCTCTTCCATTTTGAGACTAAGGGTTAGACACCCTATCATCACGAGCCTTGGGAAATTTGGAAAGGACTTGATTGGAGAACCTCTTCTTGAATCTAGGCCTATCTTGAATTTCCAACCTCCCCTTTGAAGAACCACTTTCAAAACACTTGGCCCTCTTGGCCTCTCTATTCTTCCTCCTTAACCTACTTTCTTCCACTTGTTGAGCATGAACCATTAGACGAGAGATATTCATATTATTATGAAGCATAGCCGAACGACATTCTTCCACCAAGTCATCGGACTGTCACGTAAGAAACGACTCATCTCATCCCTTGGGTTAGACACCAAGGACGGAACATACTTAGACGATTGGTAAATTCCAAGTAGTAGTCAAGTACACTCATACATCATTGACGAAGGTTGATGAATTCTTCAACCTTAGCATGCCTCAACTCCCTAGGAAATAACCGATCAAGGAAAGCTCTCTTGAAGATCTCCCAAGTCACCGGACCACATCTAAGCACCCTATTATCCCTCCATTGGGTGTACCAAGTTTGTGTCACATCTTTGAGTTGATAGGAAACCAACTCTGCATTTTCACCCGTAGTCACACCCATAGCAGATAGGATCTTATAAACTTCATCTAGGAAATCTTGAGGGTCTTCTTTCGCTCATGACCCGTAGAATATAAGAGGGTTCATCCAAGTAAAGTCTCTTAAATGAGATGCCATAGTTCTAGCATGTTGAGGCACACGGGGTCTAACATCCCGATTCACTTGAGTTGTCATGGCTTTGACTGGAGTAGTGACATCATTAGCTAGTGAAGTCATGGATTGGGAGAAATTCAGAAAAGCTGCCCTGATCTCTCCATCGGTCATCGGTGGAGGAACAACCAAAACTTGATCACCCATAGCAACTTCTTCAAGTGGAGGTACTTAACTGTCTTGAGTAGGATCTTTATGGTCATGGGCCCCCACATTAGCAATCCTTTCCTCAGCCCTTCGTGCCGCTGTCGTTCAAGTTTTCATACCTATAACCACAATAAAAGGCTTAGGTGAAAAAAAAACATAAAGTAGACTCTAGAGGCACGACACAGGATAACAAGAAAGATTAGAATTTCCTAAGCATCATATAGTCTCTCATTCATAAGTGTGGAGCGCTTCACAATTATGAATAAGAATATACATAGAAGTTGATTAGTGAGACATCGATCCTAAATACATTCAACCTCATGTTCTGATACCAAGTGTGTCACATCCAGGGAGCACCCCCTAAAAGTAACCGGTGTCGTCGTCCTCGAAGAGGACTAAGACCAACTTCTTAGCATTCGTCATTACATTTCATCGGTTAAATTGCGAAAAATATAAAACTTTTCATCCACTTCTACATTGAGGTTTACATAGACCTATCGCTTACACATAATACATGCATAAGGAAATTACATATACTCCTCGCATAGGAAGCACTTCATAGGATTCTACTTTTATTTCACATACATAAGATATAAAGATATTCTAATAAGAATACTAGGATAAGTCTCACATTTAAACAATCTTAGTCTAATACAACATTTGGGCATATCCCTTAATTCATTACAACAAAGGCCACATACAGGCATATACAACAATCGTCTTCAAATGAAATGGGAAAGAACTAAATGTCTTTAAACTAGAACAACATCAATAGCTAGATAGTGGCATCGTCCTCGGAAGTTGAGGACCTACCGAATATGGAGAATGAGAGTCCAAGTTAATTTCCAATGGCCCTTCTAGAAGCTCAACGGTCAGAATCGACATAATGGTTGAAACATAGAAATATGGGTTAGTACACACTTGTACTAAGTATGGGAATATGCACATAAAAATTTTGAAATCATGCTAAAGGGGACATTTGTTCATAACCATGCTAAGTTACTTTGAAAACCCTTATGCACAACTAAGAACCCATTTAAGCCAATAATCACATATTCCTTAAGACAAAACCATACGCAACACAATACCAACTTCATCAAGTATAACCAAGTCAACATATACCATAGCATAATTGAGTACATAACCAAACCAACTTCAACATCATGATATAACCACAAAGCATATATAAGATACCAATAACATTACAACATATACAAGAACCTTACTCATAACCCAACATCAATTCCACAAGCGCAATCACCAAGTAAAGCCCCATAACCTTACTCAACCAAGTAAACCCAACAAAAGACCATAAGCAATGTCTAGACTCACATAACATAGCATAAGTGTAATCGTCATCATACATTGATATATATACCAATAACATGCTCATACATAAAACTAACATAGTATAGGATCACCAACATCTAAAGTCAACATAAGCATATCATTTACTTTATAAAACATAAGAACAACCTTCCAAGACTTCCGTCAAGGCCAACTAGTGGAATGTATAGGTAGAGTCTCATACCCCTACTTAGACTAGGACACCCTAGTTAGTGTTCACATTATTACTTTATTTTACTTTCGGGAACACTTACCTTAACTGACATAGATCACATGAGCTAAATATGGAATCCGGTGTCATGAAACCCTACACCGAAAGAAGGTGGACTACTTGCCTAGGTAGTATCAAAACATGAACATAGCATTCTAGGTGGATCCACTATCTAGTATTCCTATGGGGGAAACATAGTTCAGGAACTAGGAAATATATATGGGACCTTCTTTATGCATGTTGCATTTTAGTTTCCACTCTCATGAGTACTATAGTGAACCTACCTTCCCACCTTTGGAATTGACACATCTCACATCTAGTTCACTCTGTGTTAAGCTTGAGTCCCTTTTTAAAATGCCTTTAGGTCACCTTTAACAATTATAGCTTAGTTTAGGACATAGGAGACTACCGTGTATATTCAGAGTCATTAGATCATTAGGAATTGCATGAGAATGTCCTTTCAATACTAACCTTATATTTGAGATCAACACATTATATCATCATGTCATAATAAGGTACATAGGCAATTCATAACTAACCTTATATAATTTCAACTTAAACATAATCTCAAATCTTGACATAGTCAAGACATTTCAATTACATCGTCAAACAATCACCTACTTAATATAATCATAAGACATGCTTCAATTGAACTTCATCAACAAGTAGAAGCCATCACAATTAAAGTAAAGGTTTAAGATCACAAAGTCTTACCAATTCTCCTTCAACAAGCCATAATCATTGGTCTTACCCTAAACGAATCCAATTTCATCCATCAATAGATGATATAACATCATTCATTAGTAATTAACAAAATAACCTAGTCAATTGCATCAATACTAATGAATTCAACATGAGATCACAACCTTGGGTTAGGGAATTACGGTCAATTCATGATATATTCCACATACTAGGTTAATTCATCAAGAACTAGCATAATTGAACAATAATACATCGTAATATGATTATAGTTATCAAAATAAACCATAAATAATAGAATTTAGAAGATCAATTTCGGATTAGGAAGAAACCCATATGAAATCATCTTTTTGAAAACCAATTTTGGAAGAACCATTTAAGGAAACCAATCCCAAAAGTGAAAGGTTCCCATACCTTGTTAATCCTTCAAGAATGATGGAGAAAAGTCACCTTATTTCTTCCCTAGAACCCTTAGACCTTGGTCTTCTATGGAATCTTCTTTAAGAGAGAAAGTAGAGAGAAGGAAGAGCAATTTGGGTTTGGGAATTTATGAAGTGTTAAGTTGAGTTTAGGCTAGGTAGGTTATATAGTCACTTAACTAACTTAATTAACCACCCCTTAATCCCTAATTAAACCGCTAACTAATTAAATAATTAAATGAACCCCTAAATAATTGGACTGTGAAAATGCAGACTTACCTACGAGACCCCGACTTACGGGACGTAGGTCAGTTGACGGCCTTGACGCCCACATTCCTGCACGTCCGTAGTCTTGGTCGGAAACTATGAATTTTGGACATATTTTGAAAATGGCTAAGTGTTGATCGATGTAGGTATCGACGCCCCGTCGATTGACCTACCCCTAGTCACGTGCAACCGTTTGTAAACACTGTCTTATGACATCTTCTTGTCAAAATTGGAATGGTCCTTCTCAAGGACCCTTACGGTGGTCCTTGGGAAGTCGTACGTGGACGTTTAGACCATAAACATGTTCTAATACTATATTTACACCTTACCACCAATTTTCATGAATTTCTGACTCCTAAAACCCCGTGAAATAGGCTAAGGCACACTAGCACCTCTTTCACTAGTCTCCGGACGTCATGGACGTTTCATGACGTCTTGACTATAAAACTTACTAAATGACCTATACACATTATTTTTTACATTAAAACAGTATTAAAAACCTTTGACACTCATGGAGGCTCTATATTAGGTCTTGGACTTTCGGAGTGTTACATAGACAACAAAAAAATCTTAATTAGTCATAGACCAAAATTAAAGTCAAAATGAGAATGTAGGACAAGTGTTAGAAATTCTTAAATTCACTCCATCAAAATCTCCATTAAAGCTTCTCGAATTTTTCTGTCAAAATTAAGATTAAATTTACGAGTAAGAAAGTAGTGAATCAAAAACATGCTATGCAATTAAAATTTAAGCACAAAATAAAGATTGAAATTCCTAAAGACTCCAATACCTAGTCTCATACGTTTTGAACAATTTGCAACTTCAATCACCCAATTTACAGCTTCCTAGCTTAGGATATAAAAGTTCCAAATTCCAAACCATTGACGAAATGTGTATGGTTTTTATTTATAGAATTAAGAAAACAAGATTTATCATGAAAGAGAAATTTAAGATGTATACCTTCGCAAATGTGGAAAATACCCTCAATCAAGAAAGGCATTAACCAATTTCTTAACAAATGGAATATAACCCCGTGATCACGGATGGAAAATCTAAGCCTCTACAAACACTGTCTACTATCTCTAATTGCGAAGAGAAATTTAAGATGTATAATAATTAATTATGTGAATGTGATTGACTAATTTTCCACAAATATAATCAAAAGATATCCCAACTATGTGTTCTTTTATGTAAATGGAGAATAAGATTACGAGTAAGCTTAATAAAAAAATTATTTCCATATAAATTTTTCTGGATAAAACCTTGCTTCTTTATTAGCTTTGAACCACTGTTTACCTTCTAAGTCTTCAATACAACATATGCTAAATAGACATTTGGGTGTAGGAGATGCAACCATTATCATCCTTGAGTATAAAATTTGTCCACATTGGTACTGTTAGGAGTTCCTACTTAAGGACCTTAGGTATAATGACCCTCGAGGTTATTTATGTGTTTTTGCATATTTTTACTATTGTCCCCTTATCAAAACATTCGTATAGCTCTTGTATGGTGTTGGGTTGGGTTTAACACTTGCCCTGTTGGTTGGGTTTGTTTTGAGTTTTTCTTAAGCTTAAGATTTGAAATAGTTGACTTTAGACAACATCTACAAATTCTTATATTGGATTGAAATTAAAAAAAAAACATTAGCTCTAGAATGGTCATTTTGTTCTAAGTTATGTGTAGTTATATTTTCAAGTCTTTCATTTTGATTTTGTGCGATTAGGCATTTTAGCTTGTGAGTTAATCCAAAAGTTACCTCGATAACTTACTATGTATACAAACTTAGATTAAATATTATTAGCATGGTTAGCTTTATAATGCAAAATATGATCTAGAACTCCCTCTGGATTTGTTATCGGTGTAATTAGGTTTATTTTATGGTGTTTTATCATCTAGATTGGATTTTCTTTGTTAGTGTTTACTTAGTCAAACATTTATCAAAATTACCGTTTTTGATTGTTTCATTAATTTTGTTTTGTCCATAATACCTTTTCTAACTAGGTCGCATAGCTTTTTTTGGATTGAAAGGGTTTCAAATGAATTATAAAACCACAATGGAGTTTTTGACATCCTTGTGATATTTTTGAAGCAGTGTTTTTGGTGCATTACTTTTCTTCCCTTCACATTAGCAAGCCCATGCCGCGTTCAAAGAGATCAGAATTTAAGACTTTTGCATTCATATCACCCCTATTGTATTCATGGGGCAAGAATCATGTTCACCAGCTGTCACGATCGAAGTCTACACCCTGGACTTTGCCGGCACTCAAGAACCATTGCTCGTACCCAAGCGAACCCTCATCCTGGTTGACTACAAGTGGAAGACTAACTGAAGCATGCAAAACTTAAAAACTTAACAAGATTAATGAAACTGAAATACAAAATTTTAACTCAAATAAAAAATATTGAATAAAATAATGTATTCGACTCGCCATATAAAAGGCAACTTAAGTTTAAAACATTTTAAAAAATAAATTAATAGTACAAACTCCTCAACTGTACTGGCTTCCTATAAAGTCTTTAACTGATAAAGATAGAAGTCAGGAGAAGACCAACGACCTCCAGAATAAACTAAAAAAGTAAATGAAATCCTCCGGAAGCAAGGAGGATCACCATAGCTAACTCGAAGTCTTGAATGTATCAACGAAGCTCCTGCTGATGATCCTTAATACCTGTGTGCATCATCAAATGATGCAGGCCAAATGTCTTAGTACGTGAAATATAAGAGCATGTTAGGGGAAATCTAAATAATAAAACATAGGATTGAACTTGATAAAAAAGAAAACATACTTACCTCTTTTCAAACATTAAACTCAACTCAAGGAGTAATCAAGGATGCTGAAAACGACTCAACTTACTCAACTCAAAAGTACTCAAGGATAAGAAGCTCAACTCGGAGATTAGATACTCAACTAAAATATAAGATACTCAACTTCAAATATATGATACTCGACTCAACGAAGCAAAGATTAACTCAAGATACTTACCTTAAGGTACTCAACTCGAAATACTCAACTCTTGATACTTAACTGAACTCATTTAATATAAAGTAGTTTAAACAAGTTCAATATAAAGAAAAGTTGTTTAAAACATGTTGTCAACTCTTTGTATATAACAAGCATAAAACATAACTGTAAAATGTATATGAAAATACAATTAACTTATGTATATAAAAATACAATAACTTATGTGGGAGTTTCTCTAATCGATACCCATTATACAAGAGCTATAGTGATGATATAACTATCTACTTCACGCTGACAGCGCATCCTATACCCGGCCTAAGGTATAAGTCCTGAACTACTAGTGGATCCACTAGTCAATGCGAAAAGGGTTCATCTAAAATGTATGATCCTTCTCTACCCATGATGGATACATGGTTAAAGGAGGCTGTGAGTTTTCTGAACTCTCTCCAATATCGGTGCTCAATACTACTCCCAAAATATACTAGCTCTTCTGTTTTAAAAACATACTTCTTCTGTGATTTGAGATTAGTGCTCAAAACATACCTCAAAGTCTATCTTGGAAACCTCACTTTCCTCTCTTGCTTTATTTAGAAAGCGATTACTCTTTTATGATAACTAGCCCGAAAGCTCTTTTCAAATCTCAGTTTCCGTTCTTCTCAAATTGTGATTTTTTTTAAATAACTATGGGAATACTTAGTCCCCATATACGTCTTCGAAGAACTAACTTCAATATTTACTATTTACTCAACTTAAACTTTAAGTCTTAAAAACAAAGTGAAAACGTTTGCGAAAGACTTTTTGAGAACTTTATAAACTCTACTTTGACTTGCTCTTAACTTCTAGACTTGACTCTTAACTTCTCTTTACTTTGCTCTCAACTTTACTTGAATTTGATTTTTGATTCAAGGTTCATGGTCTCATGTTTATGGATGATTTAATTATTTTCAACTTGGAGGGTTCATGCGGAATTATGAGCATGAACTACTCAACTTGAGAACTAAAAGATACTCCTCATCTCAAGGTTGTTCGACTTATAGGGTTCATGCAGATTTATTGGCATGAACAATTCAACTCAAGGAATCCAAGGGTAACATGTAATAGTACCATGATTAGAAATATAATCCCAAAGTAGATTAGGAACTCAATACTCATGACTTAGAACTTGAAGATACTACTCCTCTCAAAGGTACTCAACTAATGGGTTTCATGCGGAAGTTATGAGAATGAACGCCTTCACTCAAGGGTCAAAATATCAGTAAGGAACTCATGTATGCAACTCTTCTAATTCTCATACTTACTTACTCAAAACATAGTTCAAATTAATAGTTTATCTCAAAGGATTCATAATTAAACTTAAAGGATTTCTTGAACTCTACTTTTTAACTCTCTCTAGAATGTCAATTATGAATTCAAGAGTTATGGTATATAATATGAAGGATCTTAATAACACTATAGCAATTTGATAATTAGGATTAGAAATTTCAAAATAAACATGAACTTAAGAACTCAAAATGAACTCATCTCAACAATACTCAAATCTAGGTGAAGAATCCTATATTATTCTTTTATTGATCTGAAAGTAGATGTATGGCGTGAGGACGAACTAGTACAAAACTATTATAGCCTTTTATACTTAAAAAACAAGATTCTTGAATAATCTTAATAAATATTGTGGAAGAACATGATTATAATTCTTGGAACCCTAGCTTGAAGGTAAACAATCAAGAAAATCTTTCTTGAGATTCTTGAAATCTCTATGGCCAAGAATTATGATTTTTCATTAGTGAACATGAAAATCTCATTGTTTTGAGCCTTTTTATTAGTCAATAAATTTTTATAGGGTTTTATTGGAGAAAAAAAATGACTCTTTTTAATATTTTCCCGTCGGCTAATTCGTAACAGCACTGTATAGGTTACTCAAATCATCATGACTTCTTACTCAAAAATTAGATTGACGCGAATTCGTTGGCGTTGGAATTTAGATTCATTTACCTATAACTGGATAGGTTTTAGCTCACGTAATTTTTAATATTCTAAGATATATGGCCATTTAAAGTTGACCCAAGTAGATCTTACATCAAAACTTAATAAAATTTAAAAAACTAGTCAAGAACTTAAATCTTTAAATTTCAAAAATCAAATTACGCTGAATAAATCATGATTGACATGTGGGTGAACACACCCAAAACTATGGAATCTTAGCTTACATACCTCTAGGGTATTAAACCCATGGATAACATCCATAACTAAACTCAATAACGTCGACGAACGCCTTCATCCTTTCCTCATTTCTCCTCTTTTCTCTTCTTCCCTCTTCTTGAACTCTCAACTAAAACCCTAGATGTATATTAGAATTATAAAACTAAACCCAAAGGATTAGACCCTTAAAACCTTACAAAAAAACAAAATAAGTGTGATTGGTTAAGGAAAAGACCAAATACCCCTCACCATTTTCGGCTAACTTTCTTTAATTGGACAACCTAACTTCAAAAAGTCATCTCTCATTCATCTGTACTCAAAACTTAGCAAAGTCGGTGGGGTTGGAAATATAATTCAAATATATTTTCTAAGGTATCTTTTAAATCACCTAAATCATCCTGTGCATGGAGTTATAGTTGTTAGAATTAGACCCAAAACTCATACTTAACTTAACTCTCCAAATTTCAGATTTTGTTGTTTCAAATTTAGTTCTTTTTGGAACTCTAGGTGCTAAATATAGTGAACTGAACTTAATACTTAAGAAATTTTGAATCCCTTTGTAAATCTCACTCACCACGATGAACGGTTCGAGTGTTAGTTCTAAAAAAATTTATGGGGTGTTACAATATCTCATCCTTGGGATCATTTGTCCTCGAATGACGGACTAAACTGGGTATAGAATGGTTTGCTCTTACTAAGGTATACATAAAATGGTATGCTCTTACTATATTCAAGATTAACTCAAATCTTTAAGTTATGATTCTATACCTCTATATAGGGAATCCCATCTCAAACTATTACTCTTTACCACCACATTCAAGCTTAGTAATCTAACACCTCCAGGAACTCCTACTAACCAACTCTTTCGAATAAAACTAAGGGCTCTCATTTAACTATTTCTCATAGTAAAACCTAATCCTCTTATTACTAAAATGGCCTCCGAAAGGATATCTCCCCTACTCCTTGGAAATCATTACTATCTGACTCTCGAACACTTAACTTGATTTCTCATCATTTCATCTCTCCCTTAGGTCTAAAGCTGACACTTGAAATCCATGGACCTATTTCATCATCTCTAAACTAGTCTACATCCTCTTTTACTCTAACATTCATGAGAAGCTTATTTCATGAATACCAAACTCTCCATGAGTTGGTACCAAGAACTCTTTCTTAGGTGCTTCTCTTAAACTCTTCTTATTACATAACCCTCATGATACACCTCTCAATACTCTTGTTACTCTTTTGACTTAGACACACCTCACTACCCTTATCAAAAGGTTAAGGTATCCACTACTCGCATTCATTGCAACAACCATCTCAATTCCTTACATATTCTATCTCAAATATACCATATAAAATCTCAAGACTAACATCATCACCCTCATGTTGTCATTCTTTTTATCATGACACTCATCTAAAATTCAAGTTTAATGTTTATTACTAAACCTGTATATCAATATGATTGTTCGCCTACTATAAAAACTCAGACACACTCATCCACCAGGAACTTATGACAAATAGGAAATCGTCACCTCTTAGTATTCATACTTACAATTTACTATCACATTTCTAGTTCACAACTTAAGTACTACTTACTCACTTACTACACATTACCTCTCAAACAACTCTATCATCCTCTTAATACCATGAGGTTCTCCTTTCAAAATTCATAAGCCTAGATTAGAGCTATAATTTTATGAATACTTTTGTTCTTATATTCAACACTTACACATGGTCATTATCTACCCAGATATATCATCATAACCCCTTTCCAGTTAAGGTATACTCTATCTCATATTGACTTGTGACACTTACTACACTGCCTATCCTGAACTCTATACAACTCTCCACTTCTTAGTCTACCCATAAGGGAATACTCTTCGTTAATAACTTATTGGGTTCGTGACTATAGAAGCATTTCTTGTCAAAACACCATCTCCATTGCATAGATCATTAAACCTCTACATACTTTCCTTTAACTCTGGCTCTTTCACTAGTACTGCTCATGATCTCATAACTCATGCTACATTTTCGGGTGAAAATACTAGCCAAGATCTAAATGTACTTTCTCAGAAAGATCTCAGCTGAAACAAGATTTAATGAAAAAAGAGTACAACTCGCTTTTAGCTCAAACACATGATTCATATGAATATGGGTTCATTCCTATTAAATTAAACACTTAACTTACTCTTGGGCTTCTCTCAAGCCCCTCTAGAGTCTCATGACTTTCTTAAGACTTTTGATAAGAACAACTCATCGATAAGGATCTTTAAACATTGATTTTCAACCACATCTAGTATGATAGGTAGTCAAATAAATATGAGAACACACGAGTTAGAATATATCTCTAGGAATTAGATCTTTTGCACAAGTAAGAGTATGAAAGAAGAGAAATTTTTCTTAAATGTTGATAGTTCCTCATTTACACAAGTGGGGCCCTCACAATAATAAACAAGATCCTACTGATACGACTTCATAAGTACCCTACGACTGTTGAACCTGGATTGGATTTGATACCAAGTTTGTCACAACCCGAGTCTATACCCTGGACGTGGCCGACACTTAAGAACCATTGCTGGTCCCCAAGTGAACCCTCATCTTGGGTGACTACAAGCGAAAGACTAACTTAAGCATGCAAAGCTTAAAAACTGTACAAGATTCATGAAACTTAAATACATATAATCAACTCAAATGAAAAGCTTTGAATCAAATAATGTATTGAACTCGCAATATAATTGACAACTTAAGTCTATAAAATATTTAATAAAATAAATGAATAATATAGACTCCTCAACTTTACTGAATATCTATGAAGTCTCTAACTGAGAAAGATGGAAGTCGGGACAAGATCCATGACCTCCTGACTAAACTGAAAACGTAAATGAAATACTTCAGAAGCAAGGAGGCTCACCAT
This sequence comes from Solanum lycopersicoides, assembly GCA_022817965.1. NCBI lineage: Eukaryota > Viridiplantae > Streptophyta > Magnoliopsida > Solanales > Solanaceae > Solanum > Solanum lycopersicoides. The sequence continues at coordinate 54,103,175 of CM040622.1, read as the reverse complement.
ATGTCACGACTCTAGATTACACCGTAGAAGATATGGTATTCTCGAATCGTGGCAAGGCGTACTTGACCTCTAGGAGGTCTTTTACAAGCCCCTTGACATCATTCATTGCATACATGTATGAAAAGTTGTGCGGAATTAAAACTTTTCACATGAAATCATAATACTACAAAATGTCTCTTTTATAGAAAATCAGAAGGAAAGGCTAAGTCTCAAGTCGGCATCTTAGACACATGAATATCGTGGGACACGTCCCATACATCAACATATAGAAATATTTAAGTCTATTACAATACTTTCAGTAAGAAAACTAAACATAATGATGTCCTCGAATCAATTGACGACATACCCCAACTTTGCTTGAATAAATACAAATCCAAGCTTCCACTTCAAAGACTCCTCTCAAATTCAACCTACGCCCTTAGAGATAAGATAGAATATATGGAATAGTACATTAGAATGCACTAAGTATGGTGTAATGCATAAAATCAAGTTAAAAGGACATTTGTATAAACCATGCTCTTCTTGTGTAAAACTTCATAAGACAAGTATAAGAGATCACATTAATCCAACGTAAGCACATATACTCACATTATACAATAAAACATCAATATCACTCCAAATCATATAACCATGAGACTCTTCTACCAAAGGTTGTTCCATGGCTCACTTGAGTGAGTTATGAAGTGACCGCCCATACGATCCCTTTACACACACCAAAGTGATCCTTTACACTACCTAAGATAAGATTATTCCCATTTCATACATTTAACTCCCTACCAAGAATTACCCTAAGACTCACTTAAGTAAGACATAAACATAACTCTCATACACCCTCTCCAAGCCTACCTAAGCAATTGTTAAAGCTACTCTAGATAAGTACGTTTTCATTAACATGCATTTAACGTAAGTCATTATGTTTATTAAGTCATTTAAGAGACATTCAACACTTAAGGACATTCACATAATGGTCTTGGAGAAGACATAGGGAACCTACATATTAACATCTTCAAAGCCTACTCGTGCAATGTCTAGATAGTGTCCCATTCCACAACCTGAACTTCATAGAACTTATCAAACACTAGCATGTATCCCACGTGATGAGAATAGGCAATAACTGACATAGAGCACAATATCTAGGCATGGAATCCAGAATTTTCCCTACTCTGATGGAGGGTGTTTAACTTGCCAATGGTAGAACTAAAACACATCCAATGTAGGCAGATGGTTAAGGAATATCAAGGGTGTCTTTGTACTCTAGTCTCATCTAAAGAAAAGATACTCCCCAAGCATAGTCTCTCGGTGCTAGCCTTTGTTCTTATAGAGTAATTCAATAAATGAGCATATGAAGAGGTATCATATCTTAGTAATAACCCAATCATAACACAGCTTACTAAAGAGGGTACAATAGGGCTGCCTAGAGTGGTTACTAGGATAGCTCAATGACTTTCCTAAGGATGATTTCATGTCGTTCCAGTCAACCAACCCTAAGTCCACTATTCACACAAGAAGGATACCATTACGGCTTTCAACTTCAAGGATATCATAACCTTCTTTCTAAAAGGTTCCACATAAATGAACTTCTTAACTATGTTTAAGATCATATTCCATTCATACATATACATTCATGAAAAAGGTGTTTTAGCCTACTAAGTAAAGAGTCATATTTATAGCCTTCATGTATCAAGTAAACAAAATAGGTCTACCAAAACAAGACACACTTCATTATCCTATTATCACATGTACAATATAATTCATGTAGCATATAGGGTCAACTATGTATACTTGCAAGTCACCCTACACGCTTCTATATAATCGTCAACATAACTCATCATCATGTTCATATATGTAACACTCCGGAAGTCTAAAATCTAATCTAAAGCCTAACATGATGAACTAGACCATGAACTACTACTTTAGGACCTAGAATAATTAATATAAGTCATTTATTAAGCTTCATATTCAAAACGTTAAGAAACGTCCATGACATCCGGTGAATTGTGAAATAGAGGTTAGTGTGCCTTGGTATGTTTCATGGGGTTTTAGGAGTCGGAATTTGATGAAATTTGGTAGGAAGTTATTAAACAGGTATTAGAATACGTTTAGGATTGAATTTTCCAGGTACGACTCTCCAAGGACCACCCAAAGGTTCCTTGGAAAGTAGCCTTGTATTTGACCAAATTCTGCAAAATGAGACAGTGGCTACCTACGATTGCAGGCAACGACGCATAGGTGGGACGATGGGGGAGTCGATGCCTCCATCGTTCAACACTTAGACATTTTCCAAAAATGGACAAAATGCAAAGTCTCTGACACAAAAGACGGTTTTGCAGGATGGGTGGTGCAATGGGCGTCGAGTGACCTACGGACCGTAGGTCGAGGTCTCGTAGGTCAGGCCTGGTTTTGTTGTGACATTTTAAGTTGGTTCATTTAATTAGTTAGTTGTTTAGTTAGTTTATTAAGGGTTAAGGGAGGTCTAATTAACTTAATTAAGGACCTATATAAAGACCTAAGCCAAATTAAACTAACGCAACACCCCACAAACTCACATATCTCTAACATCTCTCTAGTCTCTCTCTTCCCTAAACTTCGACCTCCATTGAAGAACACTAGGACGAATTCACCAAGGTTTTCATCTAAAATTCGTGGAAAGATCATCATCAAGGTATGGTTTCTTTCACTCTTGATATTCCTTTCCCCAAGAGGCCCTTCAAAGATGATTTTCAACTTCCCCCAAAAGTAGGGTTTCCATCTAGACATGGGTTCTCTTTTCAAAACTAAATTGGTACTCAATTGTGATGAATTATAGTCTATTATAATTGGTTAATTAAGTATTAATGGTCAATTGTTGTTAATCAATCAAGATTGCCTCTTTGAATTGCTATTCTTCCCTACATTCAATGTGTCTTGTAATTCTATAGAAATTATGGAAGATGATGATTTTGTGAAGGTGTAGAATAGTAATTCTATATATTACTTCTTGGATTTACCTTTTTTATGCATTGGTTATGTAATTCTTGTAAATTGCAGTATGAAGGAAATTAGAGGGCAGTAAGGTATCAAGATTGATTCTTCTTGAATCCGATTATGAAGTATGATTTACTTTGATTGTAATGATTCATGTCTAATGCGTGGTTGTGATGTCGATAGCAAGTATTCCTCATCCTTGACCCTAGAGTATTGAATTGATTATGAAGTATGCAAGTACGTTCTAGTATGATTATTATATGATTGAAAGTAATTTCTCATGATTATGATAAAGTGTTGAGTGAAAGGTTTACTCACTTGTATGTGGTCTTCTAAAGTGAAAGGATGGTTCTCACTTAAGAATATCTATGAGCCATGATGATGAATTGTTCACGTAGGTGTCTAGAAGAGATTAATGTGATCTTGTATGAAAACGTATGATAATTACTAAAGGGACTAGATTTTTAGTACCGAAAGGACATGTAAATGAGATGGAGGTCTCACGTTTAGTAAGTCCGGACTCCCACATGAGTTTTTTCACGTTTAATATGTCCGAATTCCCTTGATATGTGTTGTATCATGAGATGGAAACCTCCATGTCTAGCAAGTCAAGGTTTCTAGTAACAATCTCCTTGAGCCTTAACTATGTGCCCATATAGGACTATAACTTAGTGGATCCAACTACATAGCTATGTAAATTGGTTATACCTTAGGCAAGTGTTAACCCTCTCTTTTCAGTGTGAGAGGAGAACACCCGATTCTATGTACCTCACATGGTCTCATGTCGGTTATTGCACTATTTTCCCTAATGTAATATGATAAATGAATGAGTCAAGTATGTAGCTATTATTAGGGTTGTCTTGTAGGTTACTACATAGGGTAAGGTAGGGTATGAGACTTCTCTTACTCAGTGCACACGTGGGTTCCTAAGGGATGATTCTAGTAGTGGATTGTGTGATCAAGTTGTTTATATGTTATGCATGTGAAGTTATATATATGAACTTATTAATCAAGCATGTTATGATAAGTTATGAGATTATGTAGTATGTATTTAATAAGTTACTTAATGTGATGCTTAGATTTGGATAGGGTTATGGGGTTCTATTCTTGGCATTGCACAAGTATAACTTCGGGGTTGCTTATGAGTTGTATTAACATCATGTTGGCTTGACTTATAATATTTCAAATATGTGTCAATGTCGTGTTATTGAACACAAATCATGGTATTGACTAAATTGTGCATTTTCTCATTCATTGATGATTTTATGCATAGGAGACATACTTAATACATGTGTTTTCTACTTACCCATATTTCTTCCCTTTTTCCCCAGCATTGTAGGTTCCGGCCATTGAAGAGCTTCTAGGCCACTATTGCATGGATACTTTGACTTCTTCCTCCAAGTAGTGGTGAGTCTCCAAGTCCAGGGATGGTGCCTTTGATCTACCCTAGTAGTATTGATATTGTCTAAAAGACATTCATTGCTTCTTTATTCTTAAAGACAACTGTTGTAAGCCCTATGTTGAAATATGTACTTGTGTAATGGCTATGCCCAAATATTGTACTTCGTTTAGATGGTTTAATGTGAGACAATATTGTTAGACTAACTCCTAATATGTTGTATATGTTAACTAAACGATAATCCTATGTAAGTTTCCTATGTGAGTTGTCTAAGTAAACTCCATAGGTATGTATCTAAAGTAAGCGAGAGGTTTATCTATACCTCAAGACGTATAATGTTTCAGGTTCTTCTACATTTTTGGCCTATGAAATGTAATGATGAATTCTAAGAGGCTAGTCTTAGTCCTCTTCTAGGACGATGACGCTAGTTACGTCTAGGGGATGCTCTCCGGTCGTGATAATATAGTCAACTAGGAAGAATCACACTCCAAAATCAAGTATACACATCAAGACATCACCATAGACCTGCATGATCACCTATAATCACTTAGAAGAACACATACTTTGACTTCACATATACACATAGGTCATACAGACCTTCACAATGATCACATATCCAAGTTGTAACATGATAATATCATAATTCATAAAGTAATGACGATGAGGTCAAATTATTCACAAGTATAGGATATAAGCACCACCACTATAAGTGGACCATCCAAATCATCATAATCGAAATACCTATACTACACAATATAGAGAAGGTTAGATCAACATACCACCAATCCAATCACAACATCTCCAATCCATAGCCAATTCAACATATTCGATCCATAAATGCTCGTACCAATAGCCATAGTCACCAATTCAATCCAATAATCACAATATACAATGATCCAAGATAATAAAATATGAATTCATCAATTTAGGATAACCTACATACAATTCAAACATAATTCTTACATAATTCAATAGCCTAAATCGAACTACAGAAGAATCCAATAGTATCGAGAGATGATCAAATCACCCATAAAATAGTCAAAACTAGGATTACATGATTTGCATGGGTTCATAGGAGTTTTGATCTAAAATCATTCAATTAACCTGAACCAAATCATAAATCATTGATTCAAAATGTTTTATGCCAGAACCCATGGCTAGATAATCAAAATAGGACAATTCATCTTTTGAAAGACCTTGGAAATCACATTGAAGATTGACTCCTTGAAGAAAGAAGATTCAAGGATGAAAACCATACCTTAATTGATGCTAAGCGACGAAATTGAGAGAAAGTTGATGGAGAAATCAAGTTCCAAGCTCCAATCTCCCTTCAAGCTCAAATGGTGTTCTAAAGAGTTCTTCTTTGGGTTTCGGGTTTTGTTTTTGAATAATGAACTCCCCTTAATGTTCAATACTTATAAACAAACTTAAAATACCCTTAATAAACCGCCCAACTAATTTTTAGAACAATAGGTGAATTACCTAAATACCCCTAGCCTTGGGCGAGACCCTGCAGAAAACTACAGGTCTCATTGACGGTTCCCAATCGACGCCTTGTTTATCCATCGACCATCTATGATGGCAAGCCATATATTGGATTAGAGACTCACATTTGGGAGTTTAATGTCGCTAGACTAAGTGTCCACCTACGCCCTCAATCAACGGGGTGTCGACTGACCTACTGGGCGTCGATTGCCTCCGTCGTTTGAGACTATTTTTGACAGTCTTGGCTACCAGTTGGGTCCTCCTCGAGGACCCTTTGGTTGGTCATTGGGGAGTTTTACCTAGACTTTACCAACTAAATTACACTCGTATACATTTTAGGGACATCTCACATCAATTTCAACCAAAATAAACACATAAAACATGCAAAGGCACACCTAAACATACAAGCAAGTCTCAAGGAAAAAACTTTCTGACGTCATGGACATTTGACCTCTAAACATCACCAAACATTAGACATTGATTCTAAATACTATTATAAACCATTTAAGGACTTTAAAACCTAATTACATACGTGTTAAGATCTAGCTTCACCTAAGTCATTTTAAAGGTGTTACACCATAGCTAACTCGAACTTCGGATCTATCAACGAAGCTCCCGTTGATGATCCTGAATACACGTGTTGGCATCATCAAAATATGCAGGCCAAATGTCTTAGTACGTGGAATGTATGAGCATGTAAGGGGAAATCTAAAGCATAAAACTTAGGCTTGAACTTGATAGAAAGGAAACATACTTACCTCTTTTCAAACATTAAACTCAACTCAAGGAGTAATCAAAGATACTGAAAACTACTTAACTTACTCAACTCAAAAGTACTCAAAGATAAGATACTCAACTCAGATATTAGATACTCAACATAAAGATTAGATACTCAACTTCAAAGATGTGATACTCAACTCAACGAAGTACAAATTAACTCAAGATACTGAATTTAAGGTACTCAACATGAAATACTTAACTCCTGATACTTAATTGAACTCATTTCAATATAAAAAAGTTTAAACAAGTGCAATATAAAGAAAAGTTATTCAAAAACATATTGTCAATGCTATATATATAACAAGCATACAACATAACTCTTAAATGTATATGAAAATACAATTAAATGATGTATATAGAAAATACAATAACTTTTGTGGGAGTTTTTCTAAGCGACAACTATGACATAAGAGCTATATTGATGATACATCGATCTACCTTGCACTGCCCGCGCATCCTATACCCGGCCAACGGTATAAGACTTGAACTACTAATAGATCCACTACTTTATGCTAAAAGGGTTCATCAAAAAGGTATGGCCCTTCACTACCCATGATGGCTACATGGTTTATGGGGATGTGAGTTGTTTGAAGTCTCCCCCATATCGGTGCTCAATACTACTCTCGAAATATACTAGCTCTTATGTTTTAAAAAAATACTTCTTCTGTGATTTTAGATTAGTTCTCAAAACTTTGCTCAAAGGCTATCTTGGAAATCTCAATTTCCTCTCTTGCTTTATTTAAAAAGTGATTACTCTTTTCTTAAAACTAGCCCTGAAAGATCTTTGGAAATCTGAGTTTCCGTCCTTATCTAAATGTGAAAACATTTTTAATCTCTTTGGAAATACTTAGTCCACATATACTCCTTTGAAGAAATGACTTCAATCTTTACTCTTTACTCAACATGAACTTTATGTCTTAAAAACAAAGTGAAAACGTCTGCAAAAGCCATTTTGAAAACTTTATAAACTTTACTTTGACTTGCTCTTAACATCTAGACGTCACTCTTAACTTCTCTTGACATTTCTCTCAACTTTACTTGAATTGGATTATGGATTCAAGGTTCATGGTATCATTCTTATGGATGATTTTATTACTTTTAACTTGGAGGGTTCATGTGGAATGTGAGCATGAACTACTCAACCTAAGAACTCAAAGGTACTCCTTATCTCAAAGGTGTTCGACTTATAGGGTTCATGCGGAATTATAGGCATGAATCCTTCAACTCAAGGACTTCATGGGTCACATTTAATAGTTACATGATTAGAAATATAATCTCAAAGAAGATTAGGAACTCAATACTCATGACTTAGAACTTGAAGATACTACTCCCCTCATGTTTATGCGAAAGTTATGACCATGAACGACTTGAGTCAAGGTTCGAAATGTCATAAAGGAACTCATTTATACAACTCTTCTCATTCTCATACTTACTTACTCAAAACATAGTTCATATTAATAGTTGATCTCAAAGGATTCATAATTGAACTTAAAGGATTTCTTGAACTCTGATCTTTAACTCTCTCTTGAATGTGAATTATAAATTCAAGAGTTATGATTTATAATATGAAGGATCTAAATAACATATAGCAATTTGATAATTGGGAATAGAAATTGTAAAAGAAACATGAAATTAAGAACTCAAAATTAACTCACCTCAACAATACTCAAATCTAGGGTTAGAATCCTAGATTATTCATTTACTAATCTGAAAGTAATTGTACGGTGTGTGGATGAACTAGTTCGAAACTATGATTGCCTTATATACTTTTAAAAAAAGATTCTTGAATAATATTGAAGAATCTTGAGGAAGAACTTGATTAGAAGCCTTGGAACCCAAGCTTGAAGGTAAACAATCGAGAAAACCTTTCTTCAAATTCTTGAATTAGTTTTTTGAAATCTCAAAGTCCAAGAATTTTGATTTTTTATTAGTGAACATGAAAATCTTATTGTGTTGAGCCTCTTATTAGTCAATAAATTCGTTTAGGGTCTTCTTGGAGGAGAAAAAAACTAAGAAGACTCTTCTTAATATTTTTGCCGTTGGCTAATTCAAAACAGCATTGTATAGGTTACTAAAATCGCCATAAGTTCTTACTAAGAAATTAGATTGACGCGAAATAAGTGGCATTGGAAAGAGATTCAATTAATTTTATTGGATAGGTTGTGGATCACGTAACTCTTAATATTCTAATATATATGGTAATTTAAAGTTGACCCAAGTGGAATCTTACATCAAAACTTATTGAAACTTCAAGAACTTAAATCCTTAAATTTCAAAAACGAAATTACACTGAATAAATCATGATTTGCATGTGGGTGAACAAACCCAACACTATGGAAGCTTACATACCTCTAAGGGATTAAAACCATGGCAAAAAATCCGTAACTAAACTCAACAACGTCGAGGAACGCCTTCATCCTTTCCTTTTTTCTCCTCTTTTCTTTTCATTTCTCTTCTTGTCTATGCTTGAACTCTCAACTAAAACCATTGGTGTATACTAGGAATATAAAACTGAACCTAAAAGAATTAGAACTTTAAAACCTTATAAAAAATGAAGTAAATATGATTGGGTAAGGAAAAAATCCAAATACCCCTCACTATTTTTGGCTAACTTTCCTTAATTGGACAACCTAACTTCAAAAGGTAATATCTCACTCATCAGAACTCTTAACTTAGAAAAATTGATGTCGTTTGAAATATGATTCGAAGATCTTCCCTGAGGTATGTTTTAAAACACTTAAATCGTCATCTGCAAGGAGTTATGGTCGTTTGAATTTGACCCAAAACTCATACTTAACTTAACTCTCCAAATTTCATATTTTGCTATTTCAAATTTAGTTCTTTCTGGAAATCTTGGTGCTAAATCTAGTGAATTGACCTTGATATTTAAGAAATTTTTAATTTGTTGGTAAAATCTCACTCACTACAATGAATGGTTCGAGTCTTAGTTCAAAAATTGTTTTTGGGGTGTTACACGAGCCTTTGATCATGTTTGTTAAGGGATGACTTGCCCAACTTTTTACATTTTGGAGCCTCATGTTACATTTGCAGATAGTCAACTTGGCTAAGCTCCATGATTCTATATGGTATCTACATTCATGAAGTCCTGTTAATTGTAAAAGGAGTCTATTTAAATAACTCGAATTTTAAGTACCATGTTCATTTTTTGTTTTAGTATATTACTGGTTTTGAAAAAGCTTCTTGATACAATTGAGAGTTTCTTTTTGTAGCGCATCGTGAATGTTTATGGGGAATATTTCAGGTTTATTGAATCTTCCATTTTCCAAGGTTATTCCCATTAATTCCCTCTATTTTCCTATCTTTATCCCTTTTAAGTTAAGCTAATGGGGATAGTATCTTTGCTAGATGGTGGCTTAGATTGTGACCAGTTTAGGGTACAACTTCCTTCAGGTTTCTAGGACCTCATGACCATATACTCCGTGCCTGGTTTCACATTTGCATTTTTTAAAATTAGTTTCTAATTTCAAATTCCGTTATTAATATAGGTATCTTTGAGTTTTTTTGCATTCATATGGAGTTGCTGATAGATTAGCATTATATCTAGGCTCGCGATAAGGGAAAAACACCCAAGTAAAGGTTCAAATGCAGGTGTGCTATTGAGGTAGGTTGGTTTTCTTTCTTCTTCTTTTTTTTTTTGTCTGGGCTGATTTAGGTTACTTATTTTAATTAGAATCACACATGTTTTAGTTGGAATTAGGATATGTTTAGACTTTCCCAGATCCTTAGCTGACTTGTTGCATTTTTGGCTGCTTAGTGTAGTTTTTGCCGAGAAACCATAATTTATGTTGATCCTTGTGACTCATATCATTTATTATCTTTAGAATTGGCATATAAGTGGCATGAAACGTATGTTACCACATGTTTTCTAGGATTTAATTGCTCATTGTCATGGTGCTTTTTGAGATTTTATACATAAATATTTGAATTTTGGGCCTGAGGCCATAAACTTTGTCAAGTTAGTGTTCAGGTTTAGTACGTCTGTACTGTGATATGAATTTCCTGAGTATCTGTTTGGTTCATGCAACTAGTTGTAATTCTCTAGAATTTAATAATATTTTGAATATGATTGTTATACTTGAGTGCTCATTGTTGAAAAAAGAATTGGTAGTGATAAGAATTACAAGTTATTCTAATGATTTGGTAGACCTTGAGATATTTATGACTTAAAATGGTAAACCTTCTCATTTATTTGTTTGCCCACATTTTAGCTTCTTTTGCACTAGTAAGTATGATGTACCATTCTCGACAGCCCATTGATATAGTCCTGAGCTACATTGTATAATTTATGATTACTGATAAGATTGATGTATTATTACAGGCTGCCCCTTAACATTGAACTTGGCTATTGGTGCTCTACTAATACGTCGAGGTATTATTTCGGGAGGTTCGGTGTTTCTTTTGGGCTTCTTACTTTCATACACTTTTTTTTTTAAATTGCATCAATGTGTGATTTTACCTTTGAGCATGCTTTAGTTGTCTCCTATTTTATGTGTACTTTGTGACTGAGTTTGTTATATGGATTTCATATCAAAGAATATATCCATGTTATAATTGTATAATCTCCCATCTCCATATATTTTGATCTTTCTAATCTTGGTCTTCCTATGTTACCTATTGACTACCCAATGTTTTGGTAATCATAATACTATTTTACTTTTTTTCTAATGCAGCACCTAATATGAGCCACCTCTAGTGAGCATGTGATCTACCATGGCCTTCACATGCTTTGATCTTGTTGAGTTCCTGGCGTTCAATGCTTTCCTTGTTTATCTCGTTTATACTGACTTTATAACACCCCTTATTCGAAAAGAACCTAAGTGCAGAATTTTAGATGTTGTGGGTCCCACTAACGATGGTCATCTACTATCACGACCGAGGAGCACCCCCTAGACATAACCGGCGGCGGCGTCCTCGGAGAGGACTAAGACTAGCCTCTTAGAATTCGTCATAAATTTTCGTAAGTTAAAAATGCGGAAGAACTAAAACTTTTCATATATATCTATATAGTGAGGTTTACATAGACCTCTCGCATACTACATAGAGAGTTTACTTAGACTCCTTGCATATGAAGCTTACATAGACTTCTCGTTTAGATAACATAATCGGTACATAAAAATTAGTCTAATACTTTGTCTCATATTGAACCATGTAAATGAGTACAAATGTTGGTCATAGCCAATACAAAACCAATATTTGATTATAGGCTTACATCAATATTCGAATGATAAAGGAATGAACAATGTCTTTATGACAATACAACTTCAAGGCTAGAGCATAGAGAAAGAAACATCCGCGAACATGAGGACCTACCAATACATGGAGAAAAGAGTCCAAGTCTTCTTCAATCGGCCTCCTAGGAACTCAATGGCCGGAACCTACATATTTTTAGAAAACATAGAGATATGGTTTAGTACACCCCTTGTACTAAGTATGGAAACATATGTACATAAAACATTGAAATCATGCTTAAAGGGACATTTGTTCAAAGTTATGCTAAGTTACTTTAAAAAACCTTTATGCACCATCAAGAGCATATATGAGCCAATAATCACATATTCATTAAGACAAGACCATGTAGAATACAAGACCAACATCATCAAGTAAAGTCAAGTCAACATGTGTAGTAGCATAGTAGATCACAGAACCAAAGCAACTCAAACATAATGTCATAACAACAAAGCATGTATAACATTTCATAACATTATAATATACTCAAGACCTTACTCATAACCCTCTACCAAGCTTACAAGTACAATGATCAAGTGAAGTCCCATAACCCCACACAACAAAGTAAACCCTACAAAGGATCACAATCAATGTCTAAATTCATATAACATAGAATCATAAGTAGTCACCATCATATTTAGCAATATAGACCAATAACATGTACATAAGTGAAACTAACATCATATAAAATCATCAACATGTAAAGTCAATATATGCATATCATTTACCTTATGAGAACATGAAAACAACCTCCTAGGACTTCCCTCAACGCCAACTAGTTCAATGTATAGGTAGAGTTCCATACCCCTACCTTGACTAAGTCTAACCCCTTAAGTCACCCTAGTAAGTGTTCACTTTATTACTTCGTTTTACTTTTGGTAACAATTGCCTTAACCGACATTGACCACATGAGATAAATGTGGAATCCGGTGTCCTAAAATCCTACACCGAATGAAAGTGGTTTACTTGCCAAGTTAGTACCATAACATAAACATTGCATTCTAGGTTAATTCACTAGCTAGTATTCGTATGGGGGCCAACATAATTCAAGAACTAGGAGACATACTTGAGATTTTATTTATGCACAATTGTATTGTAATCTCTATCTCATGAGAACCATTGTGAACCTACCTTCCCAAATTGGAAAGAGACACCTCTCATAACTAGTTCACTCGATGCTAAGCTAAAGTCCCTTTTTGAAATGTCTTTAAGCCTTTATTAATCATCATCGCTTAGTATAGGTCTTTAGAGACTAACCACTTGTATATCATAATCATTAACTCATTTGGAATTTCATGAGAACTTCCTTTCAATACATCCGTCATATGTGTGAGATTAACACATTATCATCATCATGTCATAGTAAGGCACATAAGTGATCCACAATAAACGTTATATCATCATACCTTAATCATAATCTCACAATCCATATAATCAAGACATTTCAATAACATTCATCATAACATCATCTATCTAATCTAATCACAAATAATACTTTAACTGAACATCATCATCAAGTACAAGTCATCACAATTGAAGTAAGGATTCAAGATCATAAGTCTTATCTATTTACCTTCACAAGTCTTCTTACATGGTATTACAATTAACCAACCATATTTATCCATTAATAGACTGAATAACATCACATAATAGTAATCAACACAAGTACTAAGTCAATTGCATCATCACTAACCAATTCAACATCCATTCATAACCTTGGGTTAGTGAAATAGGGTCAATTCATGATCTCTTATATAGAATTCAGTCTAACATCAAGAACTACCCTAATTAACCAATGATCAATCATAATATATCCATAATAATCAAAATAAACCAAGAACAATACAATTTAAAAGATCAATTTCGGATTAAAAATGAAACCCATGTTTTTCTGAACTTTTGGAAATCAAATTTGGAAAACCTTTTGGGGAAAGAAGTCCCAAAGGTGAAAATCTTCCATACCTTAACAATCCTTGAATATTGTTGTAGATAAAGTGGAATTCTTTCAGCCCTAATTCCCTTTGACCTTGGTCTTCAATGGTGTTCTTTGGGGAGAGAGAAAGTAGAGAGAAGAAAGAGGATTTTGAGTTTGTGAATTGAAGAGTGGTGGGTTAGTTTAATGAGGGTTATGTCTTTATATAGTACCTTAACTAACTTAATTACACACCATCTAACCCTTAATTAAACAACTAACCAGCTAACTAATTAAAAGACTTAACCATAAAATTATCAGTGAAACCAGGCCCTGACCTTTTAGAGCTTGACCAACGGTCCGTAGGTCAGTCTACGCCACCGTACTGTACAACTGTTGTTGGTGTCAAAGACTTGGTTTTTGGGACAATTTGGAAAATTACTAAGGAATTACCTATGGATCCATTGACGCCTCGTCGATTGGTTTTGTAGGTAGCTACTATCATTTGATAGCTTTTGGGTCATTTTGGAAGGGTCCTCCTCAAGGACCCTTAGGGTGGTCCTTGGAGAGTCGTGCCCGAATATTTCGACCCTAAACATACTCTAATACATGTTTAACACCTTTCTACCAAAATTTATTGAACTCTGACTCTTAAAACCCCATTAAACATGACAAGGCACACTAACCGCTATTTCACTAGTCTCCAGACGTCATGGACGTTCCTTAACGTTTATTTTTACTCCAAAACATCCTAAATGTTTTATAGACAATATTTTAGGTCTTAAAACAGTGTTACAAGGACTAATTCATCATGTGAGGCTCTATATAAGGTCATGGACTTTCGGTGTTTTACATTGTCCCCCCCCCCCAATTTAGGAACATTAGTCCCCGAATGACACTAAAATCTTTTGTAGGGAAGGATAAACTCAATACTAGCAGCCCAACCAACAACATATATAATCAACATGAGCCACAACTCAAAGGTGTTCTTCACAAATCCATACAGCATATAATCATGGAATTTACACATAGCAACTCAAAATACCCATTACTACATATAAGAGCTCAACATCACATCAAGAGTCAGTTATGCCAAAACTTCTTTCAAAACACATCAACATTCTCAATACCATTTCATGAAGGCAACAATACACCAAAGCATAAACCTTTTACCATAAATATGCATATTTTATAAAACAAGTCAAATTCAAATTTACTCATTATTTTCTTTATTAATAGGAACAACTAACCTTAGTTAGGAAAAAGATGAGGATAACAGGACTTCGTGTTGGCCTCAGCCTCCCATGTTGCTCCCTCAACTAGGTGGTCTCTCAATTGAACCTTTGCGGAGGCCACCTCTTTTTTCCTCAACTTCTTAACTTGGAGATCTAAAATTTCCACCGGAACCTCTTCACAGGAAAGGTCCTCATCCACACCAAGCCCTTCAATAGGAAGTATGGACACTGGATCACCAATGCACTTCCTAAGCATGGATACATAGAATACCAGATGAACCGAAGCTAGTTCACTAGGTAATCTCAACTCGCATGCAACCTTTCCGACCCTTTGCAACACCTCATAGGGGCCAACATACCGGGGACTTAACTTCCCCTTTTTGCCGAATCTCATCACCCCTTTCATAGGTGAAATCTTCAAATACACCTTATCACCTACTTCAAATTCAAGATATCTTCTTCTTCTGTCGGCATAGGACTATTGCCACTTATAGGCTATTTCAACCCATCCCTTATAACCCTAACTTTCTCTAAAGCTAACTATTTTGGGACTAAGGAGTGAAGACTCACCAACCTTAAACCACCCAATCGGAGACCTACATCTCCTACCATAAAGTGCTTCAAATGGAACCATGGAAATACTCGAATGGTAGCTATTATTATAGGAGAACTCAATCAACGGCAAGTGATTGTACCAATTCCCTTTAAAGTCTATCACACAATCTCTTAACATGTTTTCTAGGGTTTGAATAGTATGATCCACTTCACCATTCATTTGGGGATGAAAAGCGGTGTTATGCTTTCCTTGCGTACCCAACCCTCTTTAGAACAACCTCCAAAAACGAGAAGTGAATTGTGCACCTCTACTTGATATGATGGACAAAGGTATACCATGAAGGCTCATATTCTCATCTATGTAGATCCTTGCATAATCCTCCGCCGAATAAGTGGATTGACGGGGATAAAGTGAGTGGATTTAGTCAATCTATCCACAATCACCCAAATTGAGTCATTTTGCCTTCGGGTTGGAGGCAACCCAACAACGAAGTCCATATTAAATTACTCCCATTTCCAAGTAGGAACACCCATTCTTTAATTAGACCACTAGTCTTTAGATGCTCAGCTTTCACTTGTTGGTAATTCAGACACCTAGCTACAAACTCCGTTATGTCCCTTTTTAAGCCATCCCACCAATATACCTTTCTAAGATCACGATACATTTTGGTGGAACCTAGATGGATAGAATATTAGGAACCACGATCTTCCTCTAACACCCTATTCCTCAAATCATCAACATTCGATACACATAATCTATTTTGGTACCCTAGAACACCATCCCCCCTTGGAAGAATGATTCATTCAGCTTAATAAGTACCGATTTCTTCAACTCCATCAATAGCGGATCAATATGTTGTTTAGACGTCACCTCAACCACTAAGGATGACTCGGAGTTAATTTGTACCACAAAACCACCCTTTGGGGAATCTTCCAACTGAACACCCAATCTAGCCAACCTATGAACATCCTTCACTAGGTATTTCTTGCCTTCTTCCACATGAGACACACTAACCATGGTCATATGACTTAAAACATCCGCCACCACATTAGCTTTACCGGGGTGGTAGAGAACACTCATGTCATAATCTTTCAACAATTCTAACCATCTTCTTTGACGGAGATTCAACTCTTTTTGAGTTACCACATATTGAAGACTCTTGTTGTCGGTATACACATCCACATAAACACCATACAAGTAATGCCTCCATATTTTTAGAGCAAACACTACGGCCGCTAATTCAATATCGTGATTTGGATAATTCTTCTAATGCACCTTGAGTTGTCTAGAGGCATAGGCTACTAACTTCCCATGTTGCATAAGAACATACCCCAAACCCACTCGGGAAGCATCACAATATACCACAAAAACCTTTGTACCCTCCGGTAGAGTAAACACCGAAGCGGAGGTAATCCTATCTTTTAACACTTGGAAGCTTCTTTCACAAGCCTCCGACTACTGAAACATCAAACTCTTTTGGGTCAAGGTAGTCAAAGGAGAAGTAACGGACGCAAATCCATCTACAAACCTTCTATAGTACCCGGCTAAACCCAAGAAACTTCTAATGTCGGTTCAGGTCAATGGTCTAGTCCAATTCTTAACCACCTCGGTTTTCTTTGGATCGACCTCAATACCCTCATTAGAGATGATATGACCAAGAAACGCCACCGATCTTAACAAAAACTCACACTTTCTAAATTTGACAAATAGTTGTTGTTCTTTAAGTAATTGTGATACCACCCTCAAATGATTCATATTTTCACCCTCATTCTTCGAATATACGAAGATATCATCAATGAAAAGAATCACAAAGGAATCTAGGTAGTGTCGGAACAGACTATTCATGAGGTCCATAAAAGTTGTCGGGGGCATTCGTGAGACCAAACGACATCACTAAGAACTCATAGTGCCCATATCTAGTTTGAAATGTTGTTTTAGGTACATCTTCACCTCTCACCCTAAGTTGGTGTTACCCCGACCTCAAGTCAATCTTAGAAAAGTAGCTAGCCCCTTGGAGTTGATCAAACAAGTCGTCAATCCGAGGGAGAGGATACTTGTCATTACCCGAGAGGACACCCTAGACGATATGGTTTCTCGAATCATGGTACGGCGTACTTTACCTCTCTGAGGTCTTGTACAAACTCTTTGACATCATTCATTGCATACATGTATGAAAAGTAGTGCGGAATTAAAACTTTTCACACGAAATATGTTAAACATTTTTCATATAATAATCATAGAAAACTCTAAGTCTCAACATATGCCAATCTTAGACGAAAGAATATTTGGTACACGGACCATACAATAAGAATATAACAATCTAATATCTATTACAATACTTTGAAATAAGAAGTATAAAGACGACTATGCCCTCGAGTCAAGTGAGGACATACTTCAACTTGCTTGAACGATAACTAGATTCCAAGATTTCCTTCAAGACGCTTCTGACCTTCCACCTACACCTTTAGATATAACCAATGTATGAAATTATTAAAAACACGTTTACTAAGTATGGCATAATGCGTAAAATCAAGAAAATGGACATTTCTCTTTTTGATTAAACAATCATAGTATAAGCATAAAAATAACATTTAACACCATAGAATATATAAGATATCACATAAAAAAATTATCAAATCGTAAGAAACATTACAGTAATCCAAGCCAAGTTACAATGAACTAATTCTACATTACAGTGAACTAAGCTCAACTTCACAGTGAACCCATTTAGCCTGCAATCCTCTCACTAAAAGTTATCCTAAGCTCACTTCGATAAGATAAAGAGAGATCTCCCATACACCCTCTCTAGGCACACCCAAATTCTCCTTAGGACTACCTATATTGATATAATTACACTTCCAATAAACCAAAACACATAACATGAGATCCTCCTACCAAAGGTGTTTTTAAGGTTCACTTGAGTGAGTTGTGAAGCGACCGCCCATACAATCCCTTCACACACATCTAAGAGATCATTTAAAGTACCTAGGATAAGATAATTCTCATTTCATAACATAACATATACATATGATATGACATTCTCCTCCCAAAGGTTATCGAAAGACATACTTAAGTAAATCAAGAAGAGAACTCCCATACACCTTCCCCAAGCTTACCTAAATAATCCTTAAGACTACCTAAGCTTAGATCATGTCTAGTATATCAACCAACTTTCCTATCTAGAGTCATTCTTAAGACTTATCTAGGTAAGATATGAAATGACCATCATATGTACCCTTCACACCATAACTAGACAACCCTTAAACTACTCTAGGTAAGTCTATGCCCCCTTCACACCTTAACTACACAACCCTTAAACTTCTCTAGGTAAGTACTTATTCATTTAAATGCTTTTCAACTTAAGTCATTATCTTCATTAGTTCATTCAAGAGACATTCATCACATAAGTACATTCAAGTAATGGTCTTGGAGAAGACCTAGGGGCTCACTCACTAACATCTCCAAAGTCAATTATGCAATGTCTAGATAGCGTCCCATACCACCACCTAAACTTCATAGAACTTCTCCAACAATAGTAGGTATCCCATATGATGAGAATAGGCAATAACCGACATAGACCATGGTAGCTAGGCATAGAATCTGGAGTTGTAACCTACTCCGATGGAGGGTGTTCTACTTGCCAATGGTAGAACTTGGACACATCCCATGTAGGCACATGGTTAAGGAATATGAAGGGTTTATTTGTACTCTAGTCTCATCCTTAACTAGAACTACTTCCCAAACCATACTCACTCAGTTCTAGCCTTTGTTCTCATAGAGTATTTCAATAAAGGAGTACATGAAGAGGTTCCATATCTAGTTCGTAACCCAATCACATTCACCTTACAAAAGAGGTCCCCTAGGGTTGCCGTACAATGGTCAATACGATAGCTTAATGATTTTCCTAAGGATGATTTCATGACGTTCCAGCCAATCAATCCCTAAGTCCACCATTCACACAAGAAGGATACCATTACGGCTTTCGACTTCAAGGATATCTTAACCTTCTTTCTAAAGGTTCCACATAATGACCTTCTTTACATAGTTCAAGGTCTCACATACCAGACACGGGCGCACTAATCTTACCAACTCAAGATATCACATATTCACATATCATTCATGCATCAAGAAGAAGTACTTAAGTCTACCTAACCAAGACACATCAATACTTTACCTCATCACATATAGCATATCTTTCAAGTAGCACATAAGAATAACAAAGTCAACTTTTGGTCACCCTATACACTACCATAGGATCGTCAACATAACCATCACAAGACTCATATAACCTATTAGGAAGAATCATGCATTAACTCTATGACTACACACATAAGGACATAGTAATAGTCTAACATGATCACCTAACAAGAAAACTAGAAGAACACAGACATTCACATTTCTAACAAGTAGATGGATATAATCATACTTTCCATAGATCAACTACACAAATAATCATAATATGATAAGTAATGCCGACAAGGTCTTGATCATCATAATACAAAAGTAACACCGACGATGCCACAAAATTCTTAAGTAAAGCACATAGCACCGCCACCATAAGTGGATCATACCAATCACAACATAATACAAGACCTAATTAACATAAAATAAAGAGAATTAGGTCAGTGTACCACCAATCCTTTCTCACCACTTCAATCCATAGCTAAATCATCCAATACAAAACCAAAAGGCCCTTACCCATGGCAATGATAACCAATTCAATTCAATACTTACAATAAACTATGAATCAAAGATAATTCAACTTGAATTTATGAAGTATGTAGCATATTAACAATTCTAGTATGATTCATTCATAATTCAATATCCCTAATCAATCTACACAAAAATTCAATAGCATTAAGACATAATCAATTCACCCATAAAGTAGTCAAATCTAGGGTTACATGAATTACATGGGTTCATAGAGTTTTTAAGTTAAATCTTCTAATTAATAACAATTCAATCAATATACAATGATTCAAAACCTTTAATGCAAGAACCCATGGATAGATTATAAAATTGATTAATTTATCTTTTTGATCATTTTTGAAATCATTGAATTGACTCCTTGAATGGAAGAGAATCCAAGGATGAAAATCATACCTTAATTATGATGAAAATATCACTAAATTGATGGAGAAAAACTTGGAAAAAATCAATCTTCTTCCTTGGAGGTTCAAAGCTTCATCAATGGAGATTTTTGGAGAGAAACAATGGAGAGGTTTTGTTTTGGACTTGAGGGTTATGATTTGAATGGTGAATTGGGGTTTAAAAAGGTCTAATAACCACCTATAATTAGTCCCCAAAAGACCCCTGAACTTATAGAACCCTTTAAATAAATCAAACTCAACTTAAATTTATGGAATTATCGTCGGGAAACAAGTCCGCGACGCGGAGCTGTTCCCGCATCATTTTCTTAAATTAAATCCCGAACCAGTGGAGTCCGCGATGTGTCCATGAAGCAGAGAATTTTTTTTTCTCGTGGTGGACCAAGTCAGCGATGTGAACTGGCTCCCACTAAGTGCAAAATGTTGTTGCGTAGGTCAGTTTGCTAGCACAAGGCTTGGGTCCTCCAGTAGGACCCTTTCGTCAATACTCGGGGTGTTTTACCCAGTCGTTTCCACCTCAATAACACTTATATACATGTTAGGAACCTCTCACATCAATTTGACTTCTAAAGAAAACAAAAAACTTGACGAAACACACTAGACACATAAGGTCGTTTCTAGGCAAACCTTTCAAACGCCATGGACGTTCTTGGACGTTTGACCTTCAAACTTCACGAAACTTTATACACTGCCTATAAACATCATTAAAAACCATTTTAGGACTTTAAAACATCATTACACAAGTGTTAGGATCTATTTTCTCCTAAGTCATTTTGAGGGTGTAACAATACTCCCCCACTTGGAAACATTCGTCCTCGAATGACACTTGCTATCCTTTAGGCACTATCAAGAGATACTATATCCAAGACTAGCAGAACATAATCATACCACACAATAATCAACACACACATATAGGAGAGATATTAAATTCATATAATCAAGAGACTCACAACACAACAAGAAGCTAGAAACAAATCTACGACTCATCATGCAATAAGACTCACATTCTTCATTTTAAATAGCATGAAATCATTTTATCTTCATTATCATGCTCATATACATCAATTCTATTCACATAACAATAATTTTTAACCAAAGAACAATATAGTCAATTTTCCAAAAATCTTACAGTAAGCTGCCAGGGAAAACAGTGAATTACGCAACAATTTCAAAAATGCAACTCTTAAGCAATTAATAATGAAAGCATAAAAATATGATATATAAAACCATATAAACTGAATTTACAATATAATCATAACTTCATGAAATGCACATTGCAAGGAATCAATGAAATTTAATTTCAACAAGACTCCTAAACACCATGCAACAATGCAACATGCTACTATGACTTTCTAACTCTCAAGCTTGAGTTGAAGAGAAGAGATGAGACAATCAATCAAAACTCTACTAATCACCATAACTCATAACAACTAAATAAAGAAACTATAACTTACCAACATAATCATCATTATCCGGCTTTGTTCCCCCAGCCCAGAATGCATAGAAACAATTATTCTTTGGAGCATCATCACCCGGAACACTTGGAGGAACTTTCTTACCCTCTCTTCCTCTAGAAGCAATAGTAGGACAATCTCTCACCTTATGTCCATCCTTACCAAATCCGAAGCAATTCCCGGTACAAATTAGGCATTCCCAATAGTGCCTCTTTCCACAAGTAGCACAAGTAAGCTTACCATTTTTGGAACCACTTCCCTTCTCAAGTTTAACCTTAGGAGCACTAGGTCCATCTTGCATTGGATCTCTCTTCTTGAACCTAGGTTAGTTTTTATCACTTGGTCCACTCCTCTTCAAGTTTCTAGTGATCCTCTTAAGTTTAGAGTCCTCTATGGATTGATCATACATCATAAGCCTAGATAGAGTCATATCATCATGGAGCATGGCCGTACGTCATTCTTCTTTCACAAGGTCGGCGACACCGGTCACAAACATACTCATCTCATCCCTAGGGTTAGACTAGGACGGAGCATATCTAGACAACATAGTGAACTTCAAGGAATACTCCTCAACACTCATATTGACTTTTTTGAGATTAATGAACTCCTCAAACTTCACCACCATCCTCTCACGGGGAAAGTACTTTCCTATGAAAGCCTCCTTAAACTCTTCCCACTCTATAGGACCCAACTCAACTGGCCTAATATTTTTCCATTGAGTGTACCAAACTTGAGCAACCTCCCTCAATCGATACTAAGCTAACTCCACCTTCTCCTTAGAAGTCACCCCCATGGAACGCAATACCTTGTACACACCATCTAAAAACTCTTGGGGGCCCTCTCCCACCTTAGAGCCAAGAAAGATAGGAGGATTCATCCTCACAAAATCTCTCAATCTAGATTTCATAGTGCTCTCCACAACATTCACTCAAGATTCAATACCCCTATTCACATGGGTAGTCAAAGCTCGGGCTAAAGTAAGCAAAGCCTCTTTAATCTTCCCATTAGTCATGTCCGGGGGAACAACCGGAACATCATGACCTTCACCTCCAATAGGGTCTTGAACACCTTGAGCACCTTGAAGAACTTTCTCAACTTTCTCAACTTTCTCAACTTAAGAAGGAATTTTTTCATCCACCCTTCCTTCTTTAAACCTTCTAGAGGCCATTCTTCTAGTATTCATCTCCTATAAACACAAGAGACAAGATTAAGAATAGACACTTACAACCTCAACTCTATAGGCACGACACAAGATTGATGAAGAGAGTAAAACACTATCGTCCTATAGCCTCTCGCCCATAGATGTATCGCGAGTCATACCGATGGTCAAGACTCTACTAGACGTGGCTTTATGAGACTTTTTTATTCCTAAGACCACATTCATACCTATGATCTGATACCACGTTTGTCATGACCCGAGAGGACACCCTAGACGATATGGTGTTCTCGAATGGTGGTACGGCGTACTTGACCTCTCTGAGGTCTTGTACAAACTCTTTGACATCATTCATTGCATACATGTATGAAAAGTACTGCGGAATTAAAACTTTTCACACGAAATATGTTAAACATTTTTCATATAATAATCATAGAAAACTCTAAGTCTCAACATATGCCAATCTTAGACGAAAGAATACTTGGTGCGCGGACCATACAACAAGAATATAACAATCTAATATCTATTACAATACTTTGAAATAAGAAGTATAAAGAGGACTATGCCCTCGAGTCAAGTGAGGACATACTTCAACTTGCTTGAACGATAACTAGATTCCAAGATTTCCTTCAAGACGCTTCTAACCTTCCACCTACACCTTTAGATATAACCAATGTATGAAATTATTACAAACACTTTTACTAAGCATGGCATAATGCGTAAAATCAAGAAAACGGATATTTCTCTTTTTGATTAAACAATCATAGTATAAGCATAAAAATAACATTTAACACCATAGAATATATAAGATATCACATAAAAAAATTATCAAATCGTAAGAAACATTATAGTAATCCAAGCCAAGTTACAATGTACTATTTCTACATTACAGTGAACTAAGCTCAACTTCACAGTGAACCCATTTAGCCTGCAATCCTCTCGCTAAAAGTTATCCTAAGACTCACTTCAGTAAAATAAAGAGAGACCTCCCATACACCCTCTCTAGGCACACCTAAATGCTCCTTAGGACTACCTATATTGAGATAATTACACTTACAATAAACCAAAACACATAACATGAGATCCTCCTACCAAAGGTGATTCTAAGGTTCACTTGAGTGAGTTGTGAAGCGACCGCCCATACAACCCCTTCACACACATCTAAGAGATCAATTAAAGTACCTAAGATAAGATAATTCTCATTTCATAACATAACATATACATATAATATGACATTCTCCTCCCAAAGGTTATCGAAAGACATACTTAAGTAAATCAAGAAGAGAACGCCCATACACCTTCCCCAAGCTTACATAAATAATCCTTAAGACTACCTAAGTTTAAATCATGTCTAGTATATCAACCAACTTTCCTATCTAGAATCATTCTTAAGACTTACCTAGGTAAGATATGAAGTGACCATTCATATGTTCCCTTCAAACCTTAACTAGACAACCCTTAAACTACTCTAGGTAAGTCTATGCCCCCTTCACACCTTAACTAGACAACCCTTAAACTTCTCTAGGTAAGTACTTATTCATTTAAATGCTTTTCAACTTAAGTCATTATCTTCGTTAGTTCATTCAAGAGACATTCATCACATAAGTACATTCAAGTAATGGTCTTGGAGAAGACCTAGGGACTCACTCACTAACATCTTCAAAGTCAATTATGCAATGTCTAGATAGCGTCCCATACCACCACCTAAACTTCATAGAACTTCTCCAACAATAGTAGGTATCCCATATGATGAGAATAGGCAATAACCGACATAGACCATGGTAGCTAGGCATAGAATCCGGAGTTGTAACCTACTCCTATGGAGGGTGTTCTACTTGCCAATGGTAGAACTTGGACACATCCCATGTAGCCACATGGTTAAGGAATATGAAGGGTTTATTTGTACTCTAGTCTCATCCTTAACTAGAACTACTTCCCAAACCATACTAACTCAGTTCTAGCCTTTGTTCTCATAGAGTATTTAAATAAAGGAGTACATGAAGAGGTTCCATATCTAGTTCGTAACCCAATCACATTCACCTTACCAAAGAGGTCCCCTAGGGTTGTCGTACAATGGTCAATAGGATATCTTAATGGTTTTCCTAAGGATGATTTCATGACGTTCCAGCCAATCAATCCCTAAGTCCACCATTCACACAAGAAGGATACCATTACAGCTTTCGACTTCAAGGATATCTGAACCTTCTTTCTAAAAGGTTCCACATAATGACCTTCTTTACATAGTTCAAGGTCTCACATACCACACACGGGCGCACTAATCTTACCAATTCAAGATATCACATATTCACATATCATTCATGCATCAAGAAGAGGTACTTAAGTCTACCTAACCAAGACACATCAATACTTCACCTTATCACATATAGCATATCTTTCAAGTAGCACATAAGAATAACAAAGTCAACTTTTGGTCACCCTATACACTACCATAGGATCGTCAACATAACCATCACAAGACTCATATAACCTATTAGGAAGAATCATGCATTAACTCTAAGACAATACACATAAGGACATAGTAATAGTCTAACATGATTACCTAACAAGAAAACTAGAAGAACACAGACATTCACATTTCTAACAAGTAGATGGATATGATCATACTTTCCATAAATCAACTACACAAATCATCATAATATGATAAGGAATGCCGACAAGGTCTTGATCATCATAATACATAAAGTAACACCGACGATGCCACAAAATTCTTAAGTAAAGCACATAGCACCGCCACCATAAGTGGATCATACCAATCAAAAAATAATACAAGACCTAATTAACATAAAATAAAGAGAATTAGGTCAGTGTACCACCAATCCTTTCTCACCACTTCAATCCATAGCTAAATCATCCAATACAAAACCAAAAGGCCCTTACCCATGGCCATGATCACCAATTCGATTCAATACTTACAATAAACTATGAATCAAAGATAATTAAACTTTAATTTATGAAGTACGGCAGCATATTAACAATTCTAGTATGATTCATTCATAATTCAATAGGCCTAATCAATCTACACAAAAATTCAATAGCATTAAGACATAATCAATTCACCCATAAAGTAGTCAAATCTAGGGTTACATGAATTACATGGGTTCATAGAGTTTTTAAGTTAAATCTTCAATTCAATCAATATACAATGATTCAAGCTTTAATGCAAGAACCAATGGATAGATTATAAAATTGGATAATTTATCTTTTTGATCATTTTTGAAATAATTAAAATTGACTCCTTGAATGGAAGAGAATCCAAGGATGAAAATCATACCTTAATTATGATGAAAATATCACTAAATTGATGGAGAAAAACTTGGAAAAAATTAATTTTCTTCCTTGGAGCTTCAAAGCTTCATCAATGGAGGTTTTTGGAGAGAAACAATGGAGAGGTTTTGTTTTGGACTTGAGGGTTATGATTTGAATGGTGAATTGGTGTTTAAAAATGTCTAATAACCACCTATAATTAGTCCCCAAAAGACCCCTGAACTTATAGAACCCTTTAAATAAATCAAACTCAACTTAAATTTATGGAATTGTCATCGGGAAATAAGTCCGCGACATGGAGCTGTTCCCGCATCATTTTCTTAAATTAAATCCCAAACCAGTGGAGTCCGCCATGTGTCCACGACGCAGAGAATTGGCTCCCACTAAGTGCAAAATGCTGCTGCGTAGGGCAGCTTGCTAGCACAAGGCTTGGGTCATCCAGTAGGACCCTTTCGTCGATACTCGGGAGTTTTGCCCAGACGTATCCACGTGAATAACACTCATATACATGTTAGGAACCTCTCACATCAATTTGACTTATAAAGAAAACATAAAACTTGACGAAACACACTACACACATAAGGTCGTTTCAGGGCAAACCTTTCAAACGCCATGGACGTTCTTGGACGTTTCACCTTCAAACTTCATGAAACTTTATACACTTACTATAAACATCATTAAAAACCATTTTAGGAGTTTAAAACATCATGACACAAGTGTTAGGCTCTATTTTCTCCTAAGTCATTTTGAGGGTGTAACAATACTCCCCCACTTGGAAACATTCGTCCTCGAATGACACTTGCTATCCTTTAGGCACTATCAAGAGATACTATATTCAAGACTAGCAGAACATAATCATACAACACAATACTCAACACACACATATAGGAGAGATATCAAATTCATATAATCAAGAGACTCACAACACAACAAGAAGCTAGAAACAAATCTACGACTCATCATGCAATAAGACTCACATTCTTCATTTCAAATAGCATGAAATCATTTTATATTCATTATCATACTCATATACATCAATTCTATTCACATTAAAATAATTTTTAACCAAAGAACAATATAGTCAATTTTCCAAAAATCTTACGGTAAGCTGCCAGGGAAAATACAGTGAATTATGCAACAATTTCAAAAATACAACTCTTAAGCAATTAATGATGAAAGCATGAAAAATATGATATATAAAACCATATAAACTCAATTTATAATATAATGATAACTTCATGAAATGCACATTGGAAGGAATCAATGAAATTCAATTTCAACAAGACTCCTAAACACCATGCAACATGCTACTATGACTTTCTAACTCTCAAGCTTGAGTTGAAGAGAAGAGATGAGACAATCAATCAAAACTCTACTAATCACCATAACTCATAACAACTAAATAAAGAAACTATAACTTACCAACATAATCATCATTATCCGGCTTTGTTCCCCTAGCCCATAATGCATAGAAACAATTATTCTTTGGAGCATCATCACCCGGAACACTTGGAGGAACTTTCTTACCCTCTATTCCTCTAGAAGCAATAGTAGGACAATCTCTCACCTTATGTCCATCCTTACCAAAACCAAAGCAATTCCCGGAACCAATTAGGCATTCCCAATAGTGTCTCTTTCCACAAGTAGCACAAGTAAGCTTACAATTTTGGGAACCACTTCCCTTCTCAAGTTTAACCTTAGGAGCACTAGGTCCATCTTGCATTGGAGCTCTCTTCTTGAACCTAGGTTGGTTTTGATCACTTGGTCCACTCCTCTTCAAGTTTCTAGTGATCCTCTTAAGTTTAGAGTCCTCTATGGATTGAGCATACATCATAACCCTAGATAGAGTCATATCATCATGAGGCATGGCCGTACAGCATTCTTCTTTCACAAGGTCGGCGACACCGGTCACAAACATACTCATCTCATCCCTAGGGTTAGACATTAAGGACGGGGCATATCTAGAAAACATAGTGAACTTCAAGGAATACTCTTCAACACTCATATTGACTTTCTTGAGATTAATGAACTCCTCAAACTTCACCTTCATCCTCTCACGGGGAAAGTACTTTCCTAAGAAAGCCTCCTTAAACTCTTCCCACTCTATAGGACCCAACTCAACCGGGCTATTATTTTTCCATTGAGTGTACCAAACTTGAGCAACCTCCCTCAATCGATACTAAGCTAACTCCACCTTCTCCTTAGAAGTCACCCCCATGGCACACAATACCTTGTACACACCATCTAAAAACTCTTGGGGGGACTCTCCCAGCTTAGAGCCAAGAAATATAGGAGGATTCATCCTCAAAAAATCTCTCAATCTAGATTTCATAGTGCTCTCCACAACATTCACTCAAGATTCAATACCCCTATTCACTTGGGTAATCAAAGCTCGGGGTAAAGTAAGCAAAGCCTCTTTAATCTCCCCATTAGTCATGTCCGGGGGAACAATCGGAACATCATTACCTTCACCTCCAATAGGGTTTTGACACCTTGATCACCTTGAAGAAATTTCTCAACTTTCTCAACTTGAGAAGGAATTTCCTCATCCACCCTTCCTTCTTTCAACCTTCTAGCGGCCATTCTTCTAGTATTCATCTCCTATGAACACAAGAGACAAGATTAGGAATAGACACTTACAACCTTAACTCTATAGGCACGACAAAAGATTGATGAAGAGAGTAAAACTCTATCGTCATATAGCCTCTCGCCCATAGATGTGTCGCGAGTCACACCGATTGTCAAGACTCTACTAGACGTGGCTTTATGAGACTTTTTTATTCCTAAGACCACTTTCATACCTATGATCTTATACCACGTTTGTCACGACCCGAGAGGACACCCTAGAAGATATGGTGTTCTCAAATCGTGGTACGGCGTACTTGACCTATCGGAGGTCTTGTACAAACTCTTTGACATTATTCATTGCATACATGTATGAAAAGTAATGCGGAATTAAAACTTTTCACACGAAATATGTTAAACATCTTTCATATAATAATCATAGAAAACTCTAAGTCTCAACATATGCCAATCTTAGACTCAAGAATACTTGGTACACGGACCATACAATAAGAATATAACAATTTAATATCTATTGTAATACTTTGAAATAAGAAGTATAAAGACAACTATGTCCTCGAGTCAAGTGAGGACATACTTCAACTTGCTTGAACGATAACTAGATTCCAAGATTTCCTTCAAGACGCTTCTGACCTTCAACCTACACCTTTAGATATAACAAATCTATGAAATTATTACAAACACTTGTACTAAGTATTGCATAATGCATAAAATCAAGAAAATGGACATTTCTCTTTTTGATTAAACAATCATACTATAAGCATAAAAATAACATTTAACACCATAGAATATATAAGATATCACATAAAAAATTTATCAAATCGTAAGAAACATTACAGTAATCCAAGCCAAGTTACAATGAACTAATTCTACGTTACAGTGAACTAAGCTCAACTTCACAGTGAACCCATTTAGCCTGCAATCCTCTCACTAAAAGTTATCCTAAGACTCACTTCAGTAAGATAAAGAGAGAACTCCCATACACCCTCTCTAGGCACACCTAAATGCTCCTTAGGACTACCTATATTGAGATAATTACACTTACAATAAACCAAAACACATAACATGAGATCCTCCTACCAAAGGTGATTCTAAGGTTCACTTGAGTGAGTTGTGAAGCGACCGCCCATAAAATCCCTTCACACACATCTAAGAGATCATTTAAAGTACCTAGGATAAGATAATTCTCATTTCATAACATAACATATACATATAATATGAGTTCTCCTCCCAAAGATTATCGAAAGACATACTTAAGTAAATCAAGAAGAGAACGCCCATACACCTTCCCCAAGCTAACATAAATAATCCTTAAGACTACCTAAGTTTAGATCATGTCTAGTATATCAACCAACTTTCCTATCTAGAGTCATTCTTGTCACGACTGGAATCTAGACCCCAGACGAGACCGGCGTCGTTGACCTCTCAAAGGTCGCATACAAGCCTACTTACGTTATTCTTACTTTACATAGGTTAATTTTAGCGGAAAATTTGAAACTTTTCGTTTCTAAACATTACTTACTAAACTTTTTTAATACGTTCGTAATTCGTTCAACATCAACCATCTAAACATTAAGAGATAATCAAATGAAAGAAATAGTTCAATAACATAATCGTATAATTGCCAAAATGGCATCCATACATAGTCTGAATAAAATAAGAAAGAAACGCTAGTGGAACATGCTCCACTAGCTCAAATCCTAAACTAAGCTAGAACATAAACAGTAGCATCCTCGAAAGCATGAGGACCTACCAAAAACCGGATGAATGTTGGACGTACGGATAACTACAACGATGATCCTGTAGCTCTACCGTCCACCTGTGCCTGCACCTAAAATAGTAGAGTTTGTATAGGGTTAGTACACACTTGTACTAAGTATGGGTATATGCAAGCACACACCAAGGACATGCATGAGAAAGAATAGCTCTTTCCTAACAACATGATTTTTGGAAGTCAAGTCAGTGGACTTGCCAAATTGAGATTAGGAAAGTTTCCAAATTTCGATTAGGAAAGTAAGTGAGCTTTCAAAATTTGGATTAGGAAAGTGATACCATGAGAATAACATACATCATCATACTTTTCACATTTGCACACAGCACATAACATTTACACATAGCACATATCATATAGCATACAGTACATTTTACATGTAGCACATTACTTCTTTCATATCATTTATTCATATACCATGAGACCTTGGAATCATGGACAACTAAATAAAGAAACTAACTTACCAACATAATCATCATTATCCGGCTTTGTTCCCCTAGCCCAGAATGCATAGAAACAATTATTCTTTGGAGCATCATCACCCGAAACACTTGGAGGAACTTTCTTACCCTCTCTTCCGCTAGATGCAATAGTAGGACAATCTCTCACCTTATGTCCATCCTTACCAAAACCAAAGCAATTCCCGGTACCAATTAGGCATTCCCAATAGTTCCTCTTTCCACAAGTAGCACAAGTAAGCTTACCATTTTTTGAACCAATTCCCTTCTCAAGTTTAACCTTAGGAGCACTAGGTCCATCTTGCATTGGAGCTCTCTTCTTGAACCTAGGTTGGTTTTGATCACTTGGTCCACTCCTCTTCAAGTTTCTAGTGATCCTCTTAAGTTTAGAGTCCTCTATGGATTGATCATACATCATAAGCCTAGATAGAGTTATAGCATCATGGAGCATGGCCGTACGGCATTCTTCGTTCACAAGGTCGGTGACACCGGTCACAAACATACTCATCCTATCCCTAGGGTTAGACATTAAGGACGGGGCATATCTAGACAACATAGTGAACTTCAAGGAATACTCCTCAATACTCATATTGACTTTCTTGAGATTAATGAACTCCTCAAACTTCACCTCCATCCTCTCACGGGGAAAGTACTTTCCTAAGAAAGCCTCCTTAAACTCTTCCCACTCTATAGGACCCGACTCAACCGGCCTATTTTTTTTCCATTGAGTGTACCAAACTTGAGCAACCTCCCTCAATCGATACTAAGCTAACTCCATCTTCTCCTTAGAAGTCACCCCCATGGAACGCAATACCTTGTACACACCATCTAGAAACTCTTGAGGGCCCTCTCCCACCTTAGAGCCAAGAAAGATAGGACTATTCATCCTCACAAAATCTCTCAATCTAGATTTCATAGTGCTCTCCACAACATTCACTCAAGATTCAATACCCCTATTCACATGGGTAGTCAAAGCTCGGGCTAAAGTAAGCAAAGCCTCTTTAATCTCCCCATTAGTCATGTCTGGGGGAACAACCGGAACATCATTACCTTCACCTCCAATAGGGTCTTGAACAACTTGAGCACCTTGAAGAACTTTATCAACTTGCTCAACTTGAGAAGGAATTTTCTCATCCACCCTTCCTTCTTTCAACCTTCTAGCGGCCATTCTTCTAGTATCCATCTCCTATTAACACAAGAGACAAGATTAGGAATAGACACTTACAACCTCAACTCTATAGGCATGACACAAGATTGATGAAGAGAGTAAAACTCTATCGTCCTATAGACTCTCGCCCATAGATGTGTCGCGAGTAACACCGATGGTCAAGACTCTACTAGACGTGGCTTTATTAGACTTTTTTATTCCTAAGACCACTTTCATACCTATGATATGATACCACGTTTGTCACGATCCGAGAGGACACCCTAGAAGATATGGTGTTCTCGAATCGAGGTACGGCATACTTGACCTCTCGGAGGTCTTGTACAAACTCTTTGACATCATTAATTGCATACATGTATGAAAAGTAGTGCGGAATTAAGACTTTTCACACGAAATATCTTAAAAGTCTTTCATATAAAAATCATATAAAACTCTAAGTCTCAACATATTCCAATCTTAGACTCAAGAATACTTGGGACACGACCCATACAATACGAATATAACAATCTAATATCTATTACAATACTTTGAAATAAGAAGTCTAAAGACGACTGTGCTCTCGAGTCAAGTGAGGACATACTTCAACTTGCTCAAACGATAACTAGATTCCAAGCTTTCCTTCAAGATGCTCGTCACCTTCCACCTACACCTTTAGATATAAAAATGTATGTAATTAGTACAAACACTTGTACTAAGCATGGCATAATGCATAAAATCAGGAAAACGGATATTTATTGGAAATATGCTCTTTTTGATTAAAACATCATAGTATAAGCATAAAAACAACATTTAACACCTTCAAAATATATAATATATCACATAAGCATTATATCAAACCTTAAGAAATATTACAGTAAGCCAAGCCAAGTTACAGTGAACTAATCCTACATTACAGTGAACTAAGCTCAACTTTACAGTGAACCCATTAAGTTTGCAATACTCTCACTAAAAGTTATCCTAAGACTCACTTAAGTAAGACAAAGAGATACCACCCATACACCCTCTCTAGGAATCCCTAAATACTCCTTAGGACTTCCTATATTGAGATAATTACACTTACAATACACCAAAACACATACCATGAGATCCTCCTACCAAAGGTGATTCTAAGGTTCAGTTGAGTGAGTTGTGAAGCGACAACCCATACAATCCCTTCACACACACCTAAGATATCCTTTAGAGTACCTAGTATAAGATAATTCTTATTTCATAACATAACATATATATGCATAAAATATGAAATTCTCATCCCAAAGGTTATCAAAAGACTTACTTAAGTAAATCAAGAAGAGAACGCCCATACACCTTCTCCAAGATTACCTAAATAATCCTTAAGACTAACTAAGTTTAGGTTATGTCAAGTATATCAACCAACTTTCCTATCTAGAGTCATTCTTAAGACTTACCTAGGTAAGATATGAAGTGCTCCTTCACACCTTAACTAGACAACCCTTAAACTACTCTAGGTAAGTCTATGTCCCCTTCACACCTTAACTAGACAACCCCTAAACTACTATAGGTAAGTACTTATTCATTTAAATGCTTTTCAACTTAAGTCATTATCTTCATTAGTTCATTCAAGAGACATTCATCACATAAGTACATTCAAGTAATGGTCTTGGAGAAGACCTAGGGACTCACTCACTAACATCATCAAAGCCAATTGTGCAATGTCTAGATAGCATCCCATACCACCACCTAAACTTCATAGAACTTCTCTAACAATAGTAGGTATCCATATGATGAGAATAGGCAATAACCGACATAGACCATAGTAGCAAGGCATAGAATCCGGAGTTGTAACCTACTTCTACTTCGACACATCCCATGTAGGCACATGGTTAAGGAATATGAAGGGTTTATTTGTACTATAGTCTCGTCCTTAGCTAGAACTACTTCCCAAACCATACTCACTCAGTTCTAGCCTTTGTTCTGATAGAGTATTTCAATAAAGGAGTACATGAAGAGGTTCCATATTTATTTCGTAACCCAATCACATTCACCTTACCAAAGAGGTCCCCCAGGGTTGCCGAACAATGGTCAATAGCATAGCTTAATGATTTTCCTAGGGATGATTTAATGTTGTTCCAGCCAATCAATCCCTAAGTCCACCATTCACACAAGAAGGATACCATTACGGCTTTCGACTTCAAGGATATCTTAACTTTCTTTCTAAAAGATTCCACATAATGACATTCTTTACATAGTTCAAGGTCTCACATACCAGACACGGGTGCACTAATCTTACCAAGTCAAGATATCACATATTCACATATCATTCATGCATCAAGAAGAGGTACTTAAGTCTACCTAACCAAGACACATCAATACTTCACCTTATCACATATATCATATATTTCAAGTAGCACATAAGAATAACCAAGTCAACTTTAGGTCACCCTATACACTGACATAGGATCATCAACATAACCATCACAAGACTCATATAGCCAATTAGGAAGATCATGCATTAACTCTAAGACTACACACATAAGGACATAGTAATAGTCTAACATTATCACCTAACAACATAACTAGTACAACACATACATTCACATTACTCACAAGTAGATGGATATGATCATACTTCCCATAAATCAACTAGACAAATCATCATAATATGCCAAGTAATGCCGACAAGGCCATGATCATCATAATACATAAAGTAACGCCGACGAGGCCACATAATTCACAAGTAAAACACATAGCGCCACAACCATAAGTGGACCATACCAATCACAACATCATACAAGACCTAATTAACATAAAATAAATATAAAGGGCAGCGTACCAACAATCCATCTCACCACTTCAATCCATAGCTAAATCATCCAACGCAATACCAAAAGGCCATAATCCATGACCATGATCACCAATTCAATTCAACACTTACAATAAACAATGAATCAAAGATAATTCTACTTGAATTTATGAAAGTAGGGGACCATATTAACAATTCTAGTATGATTCATTGATAATTCAATAGCCCTAATCAATCTACACAATAATTCAATAGCATTAAGACATAATCAATTCTCCCATAAAGTAGTCAAATCTAGGGTTACATGAATTACATGGGTTCATAGAGTTTTTAAGTTAAAATCATTTAATTAACAATAATTCAATTATTATACAATGATTCAAAACCTTTTTTGCAAGAACCCATGGATAGATTACAGAATCGGACAATTCATCTTTTTGATCATTTTTTAAATCATTGAAATTGACTCCTTGAATGGAAGAGAATCCAAGGATGAAAAGACATACCTTAATTGTGATTAAAAGACCAATAAATTGATGGAGAAAAACTTGGAAAAAATCAATCTTCTTCCTTGAATTTTCAAAGCTTCGTCAATGAAGGTTTTTGAAGAGAAACAATGAAGAGGTTTTGTTTTGGACTTGAGGGTTATGATTTGAATGGTGAATTGGGGTTTAAAAGGGTCTAATAACCGCCTATAATTACTCCCCAAAATACCCAAAAGACCCCTGAACTTATAGGACCCTTTAACTTAGTCAAATACAATTTAAATTTCCGAAATTATCATCAAGAAACAAGTCCGTGACGCGGAGCAGCTCCCGCATCATTTCATGAATTGAATGTCAAACCAGTGGAGTCCGACATGTGTCCGCGACGCAGAGCAACAATTTTGCTCTTGTTGGACAACGTCTGCGACACGGACTGTCTCCCACTAAGTGCAAAATGTTGCTGCCTTGGACAGCTAGCTAGCCCAAGGCTTGTTTCCTCCTCTAGGACCCTTTCATCGATCCTCGGGGAGTTTTGCCCGGACGTTTCCACCTCAATAACACTCATATATATGTTTGGAACCTCTAACATCAATTTGACTTTAAAAAAAAACATAAAACTTGACGAAACACTCTAAGACACACAAGGTCGTTTCAAGACAAACCTTTCGAACGTCATGGACGTTCTTGGACATTTGACCTCCAAAATTCATGAAACTTTAGACACTGCCTATAAACATTATTAGAAACCATTTTAGAAAATTAAAACATCATGACACAACTGTTAGGCTCTATTTATGCTACATCATTTTAAGAGTGTAACAACACTTGTACTTACTGGTGACCTTATTGACTCGGCGATAGTCAATGTACATCCTAAGGGTCTCATCCTTCTTTTTCACAAACAATACCAGAGCACCACATGGAAAAATACTAGGTTGAATGAGACCTTTGTCTACTAAATTTTTTAGTTGAGACTTCAACTCTTTCAATTAGGCCGGAGCCATCCGATAAATAGAAATTGAAATGGGGTTTGTATCCGGTAATAAGTCAATACCAAAAATAATTTCCCGTTCGGGAGGAATTTCAGGCGAGTCATCGGGAAAGAATTCGGAGAAGTCCTTCACTATGGGGACTGACTCAATAGGAGGGATGTCGGACTCAAGATCTTTGACTTTTACGATATGGTAAAGACACCCTTTAAAGATCATTTTACAAGCTTTTAAACAAGAAATGATACGGCCTCTAGCAATTGAGTTACCCCCTTTATAATGTAAGATGGATTCATTAGGAAAATTGAACTTGACTACCCCTGTTCGACAGTCAATGGAAGCAAAAAAAGCATGTAACCAATCCATTCCCATGATGACATCAAAATCAACCATATCGAGTCCTAATAAATCCACCCATGTAACTCTATTGGGCAAAGATATAGGACAACTTCTAAAGAATCTTCTAGCCACAACGGTGTCACCCACCGGTGTGGTAACTGAAAATGGTTCAATAAACACATCGGGTAGAACATCAAACTTTCTAGCTACTAGGAGAGTCACAAATGACAAGGTAGCATCGGGATCTAGTAAAGCATAAACATCAATAGAGAAGACTTGTAACATATCGGTGACCACATCGTGAGACTTCTCTTAAACACCTCTAGAGCGGAGAGCATAGAAGCAGTTCCTCTTTGGAGCCTCGGAACTAGTATCGCTAGCTTGATCTTGACCACTCCCATTCTCTTGACTTCTCACATTAGGTAAATCACAAACCTTTTGGCCACTCTTGCCACACCCAAAAAAATTCTCTGTCCCAACTAGACACTCACCCCTATGCTTCTTACCACAGTTTGAACAAGTTGGTTTCTTGCTAGGTAAATTCCCGCTTCTTGTCTTTTGGGACTTAGGCTTAGACACCCTATCCTTGTTAGCCTTGGGAATGTTGGAAGGAACTTGATAGGAAACCCTCTTCTTGAACTGAGGCTTGTCTTAAATCTTAAGCCTACCCTTAGAAGTATCTCCCTCTTAAGCTCTCTATTCTTCCGCTTGATTCGAGTCTCCTCAACTTGTTGAGCATGTAGCACAAATCTAGAGATATCCATGTTGTAATGGAGCATCGCCGAACGACACTCTTCAACCAATTCATCGGACACTCTCGTGAAAAGGCTACTCATATCATCCCTTGGGTTAGACACCAAGGAAGGTGCATATTTGGACAATTTGGTGAACTTCAAGGAGTACTCATGCACACTCACACCTACTTGATGAAGGTTGATGAATTCCTCCACTTTGGCCTCCATTTTATCCATAGGGAAGAACCTATCAAGGAAAGCCCTTCTAAACACATCCCAAGTGACAGGACCCGCTCTCAAGGCCCTATTGTTTCTCCATTGGGTGTACCAAGTTTGATATACATCCTTGAGTTGATAGGAAGCTAGCCCGGCCTTTTCATTTGAAGTCAACCCCACAACATAAAGAATCTTGTACAACTTATCAATGAAGTGTTGGGGGTCTTCATTCACTTTCAACCCAAAGAACATAGGAGTGTTCATCCTAGTGAAGTCCCTCAAGCGTGAAGCCGTGGTAATAGCATTTTGTTGAACACGGGGTCCAACCTTCCTATTTGCTTGAGCTGCCATGGATTAAGCTTGAGTAGGTACCGCTTGTACCTCGGTAGTCATGGCTTGAGCCAAAGTCATAAAAGACGCCCTTATCTCTCCTTCTGTCATAGGTGGAGGAATGACCAGAGCTTGGTCACCTTGAGGAACTTGCATGTCTTGCGGAGGAGCTTGGTTCTCTTGTGGGGGAGCTTGGTTATCTTGTGGAATAGCTCCCACATTAGACAAACCTTCCTCCACTCTCCTTAAGGCTACACGTCTTGTAGTCATGTACTATATCCACAAGAAAAGGATTAGAAGAAAGAAGACATGGCACGACTTGTAAGATTACCAATAAGTGAGAATTCCAAAGCGTCACATAGCCTCTCATTCTTAAGTGTGGCGCGCTACACACCCATAAACAAGACTCTATGTAAACTTCGTTCAATGAGACATCCACCCTAAGATTTCTTTAACCTCATGCTCTGATCCAAGTTTGTCGCCACCTGGGAGCACACCCTAGATATAATCGGCGTCATCATCCTCGGAGAGGACTAAGACTAGCCTCTTAGCATTCGTCATAACATTTCATAGGTTAAAAATGCAGAACAATTAAATATTTTCATATATATCTATATAGTGAGGTTTACATAGACCTCTCGCATACTACATAGGGAATTTACTTAGACTCCTCGCATATAAAGCTTACATAGGTTTCTTATTTGGATAACATAATTGATACATACTAATTAGTCTAACACTTTGTCTCACATTGAACCATCTAAACGAGTACAAATGTTGGACACAGCCAGTAGAAAACCAATATGCCATTATACACTTACATCAATATTCGAATTATAAAGGAATGAACAATGTATTTCTGACAATACAACTTCAAGGCTAGAGCATAGATAAAGTAACATCCCCGAACATGAGGACCTACAAATACTTGGAGAAAAGAGTCCAAGTCTTGTTCAATCGGCTTTCTAGGAACTCAATGGATGGAACCTACATATTTGTAGGAAACATGGAGATATGGGTTAGTACAACACTTCTACTAAGTATGGAAACATATGCACATAAAACATTGAAATCATGCTTAAAGGTACTTTTGTTCAAAACCATGCAAAGTTACTTTGAAAAACCTTTATGCACCATCAAGAGCATATATGAGCCAATGATCACATATTCATTAAGGCAATACCATATACAATACAAGAAAAACATCATCAAGTAAATTCAATTCAACATGTGTAGTAACACATTAGATCACATAACCAAAGAAACTCTAACATAATGTCATAACAAAAAAGCATGTATAAGAGTTCATGACATTACATTATATGTAAGACCCTTACTCATAACCCACTACCAAGTTTACAAGTGCAATCATCAAGTGAAGTCCCATAACCTCACACAACCAAGTAAACCCAACAAAAGATCACAAGCAATGTCTAACTTCGTAGAACATAGCATCATGAGTAGTCACCATCATATTTAGCAATATAGACCAATAACTTGTGTATAAGTGAAACTAACATCATATAGAATCATCAACATGTAAAGTCAACATATGCATATCATTTACTTTATGAGAACATAAGAACAACCTCCTAGGACTTCCCCCAACGCCAACTAGTGCAATGTATAGGTAGAGTCCCATACCCCTACATAGATTAAGTCAAACCCCTTGAGTCACCCTAGTAAGTGTTCACTTTAATACATCATTTTACTTTTGAGAACAATTACCTTAACCGAATAGACCGCATAAACTAAATATTAAATCCGATATCATGAAACCCTACACCGAAAGAAGGTGGTGTACTTGCCAAGGTAGTACAACAACATGAACATAGCATTCTAGGTGGATCCACTAGCTAGTATTCCTATGGTGACAACATAGTTCAAGAACTAAGAGACATACTTGAGATCCTCTTTATGTACAATTGCATTGTAATCCATATCTCATGAGAACTATTGTGAACCTACCTTCCCACATTGGGAAGGGACACCTCTCATAACTAGTTCACTCGGTGCTAAGCTAAAGTCCTTTTTTGAAATGTCTTTAAACCTTTATTAATCATCATATCTTAGTATAGGTCATAGGAGACTAACCCCTTGTATATCATAGTCATTATCTCAATTGAAATTGCCTGAGAACTTTCTTTTCATATAACCCTCATATATGTAAGATTAACATATTATCATCATCATGTCATAGTAAGGCACAGAAGTGATCCACAATCAACCTTACATCATCATACCTTAATCATAATCTCACAATCCATATAATCAAGACATTTCAATTACATTCATTATACAATCACTTATCTAATCTAATCACAATTAATACTTCAATTGAACATCATCATCAAGTACAAGCCATCACAATTGAAGTAAGAATTCAGTATCATAATTCTTACCAATTTACCATCACAAGCCTTCTTCCGTGGTATTACCATTAACAAACAATATTCATTCATTAATAGACTTAATAACATCATATGATAGTAATCAAAAAAAGAACTAAGTCAATTGCATCATCTCCAAATAATTTAACATCAATTCATAACCTAGGGTTCGGAAAATAGGGTCAATTCATGATCTTTTCTATATAATTAGGTCTAACATCAAGAACTTCCCTAATTAACCAATGATCAATCATAATATATCCATAATAATCAAAATAAAGCAAGAACAATACAATTTGAAAGATCAATTTTGGATTAAGAATGAAACCCATGTTTTTCTCAACTTCTGGAAATCAAATTTGAAGAACCCTTTGGGGAAAGGAGTCCCAAATATGAAAAGTTTCCATACCTTAACAATACTTGAAGATTGATGGAAAGAAAGTGGAATTATTGCAGCCCTAATCCATTTCACCTTGATCTCCAATGGTGTTCTTTGGGGAGAGAGAATGAAGAGATTTTGAGTTTGGGAATTGAAGTGTGGTGGGTTAGTTTCATGAGGGTTATGTCTTTATATAGTCCCTTAACTAACTTAATAATACACCCCTTAACCCTTTACTAACCAACTAACCAACTAATTAATTAAAGACTTAACCATAAAATTAACACTGAAACCAGA
Organism: Solanum lycopersicoides; assembly: GCA_022817965.1. Taxonomy (NCBI): domain Eukaryota; kingdom Viridiplantae; phylum Streptophyta; class Magnoliopsida; order Solanales; family Solanaceae; genus Solanum; species Solanum lycopersicoides. The sequence continues at coordinate 54,061,697 of CM040622.1, read as the reverse complement.
CCCTGACCTACGAACCGTAGGTCAGTCTACGCCACTGTAATGTACAACCGTCGTTGGTGTCAGACTTGGTTTTTGAGACATTTTGGAAAATTACTAAGGCATTAACTATTTATCCATTGACACCTCGTCGATCAGACGATGGCTCGTCGATTGGTTTCGTAGGTAGCCATTGTCATTCGACAACTTTTGGGTCATTTTGGAAGGGTCGGCCTCAAGGACCTTTAGCGTGGTCCTGGGGGAGTCGTACCTGGACGTTTCGACCGTAAACACACTCTAATACATGTTGAACACCTTTTTATTAAATTTAATTGAATTTTGACTCTTAAAACCCCTTGAAACATGCCAAGGCACACTAACCTCTATTTCACTAGTCTCTAGACGTCATGGGCGTTCCTTGACGTTTTTTTTTTACTCCAAAACTTCCTAAATTTTTTATATACATTATTTTTAGGTATTAAAATAGTGTTAAAAGGACTAATTCATCATTTGAGTCTCTATATAAGGTCATGGACTTTCAGAGTGTTACACCTACCACCGTAGGTGGGGTCCGTGGTTGGTCATCTCAACTTCACCCGAAAATCTTAAAAAAAAAAAAAAACAGAAAACTACGTGCCATTGATGGGACCATTCTATGCTGTCCAGGTCTGTGTATCGTGGCCCTCAAGTCCAGTCCCAAACGTCATTCAACAGAATTACAGTGTAGACCGTCGTTGAGGCCCCAACAACTTTTTAATTGCATGTTGTTTGGTCTTTTCTCCTATGTGTTGGGGCACCTACACTATGTCGTTTAACACCTAAACTATGTAGTTTTTTGTAAGATTAATCCTAGTAACTTAATAAGATCTTTCACTTATCGTTTATTATACAAAATAAATTGATACTTAGAACGAAAGAGGTGACCAAACTCTCTGATGAATGCATCAAGTATTCTTCCGTTCCAACCCCAATATCGAAATATTTCTCTGTGAAATTCATCACGAAGTATGCGGGATATAACTAGTGGGTTGCTTTCATCCACTAGATCCCTAAAATTTAGTAAGATTCCTGACTCTCTATGTCTCGTTAGACTTAGGGTTTCTAGAACTTCAGATAATTTTGGAAATAATAAAATTATTATGCATTCGTAATATTGTTTCTTAGTTATTTGCATGAAACTCAGAATCCTAATTGTGTAGATTTGTATTGTTCATGAATTGCAGTATCTAAGTCAGACAAACATATGTACATGCCCAAAATTTTGAATGTTTCATTGTAAGTACTTAACGTTACGTTCTCAATTAGCATGTCAGAATAATGAGCTATCCAATATAATTTAATTATATTGCATTGTATACATTTCCAGTTGGGAGTATACTTAATATCGAGTTGTCTACGGTTGAGTTACCTTTATAGTCCTGGAACTACGTGCCTTTCTTGGTTTATAAGTCCCCTCTATGGGAATCAAATCTAGTGATCACTCTAGTCATGCCTTTATACCACTGGCAAGGTATATTGGGTCCTCCTGATGAATCATATACATCAGGATCCACATTTAGATCACATGGTTTGATGTCTGTTATTAGTAGCTCCCAGAGTCAAACTCTTAGTGCCTTTGACTAGGTTTTCGGTTATATTTCAGTATCCAATTTCAGCATGTTATGTAAATGGTCATTAAATTTATTTATGTTCTTTTAAGTATAGATAAGTGTTTTCATTATGTTCATATTATTTCATTGCTTAGTATGCTTTGTTTTTACGTTATATGTTTGTTCAGTTATATCCTATCTGCCATGCTCAGTACCATTAAAGTAAAGACGAGTACTTTGTGCTACATCTTTTCGTGATGTAGGTTTAGGTCCTTGGCATTCATATCATGTGTAGATCGGTGATCCATGTTTAGTATCATAAGTTGTGAGTCCTTTTTTTTTAAGGACAACAAACATGTTTTCTACTTCAGTCTTTCATTTTAGTGCCAGTTTTACTAGAGTTAGTTAGGGCATGCCCTAACACCTGTAGTCAGCTAGAGGTTTATTTCAGACAAAGCTTTAGTATTTTGAGTTATAGTCCAGTATCATAAAATCTTATTCAATATTCATATATTCAAACAATATTTGGGGGGGTTTCCCCATCATTAAGTTATTTCATATTTTAAGCTTCCGCAATAGTTATCTTTTCACATATATGTTGGTTTTGCTATGATATGCCAGCTATGGGTTTGCTTGGGGCCAGTCGTGATCCTATGTTATTACCCTCAATAATAAATAGGATGAACTAGAGCCTCACATGAGTTTTATAAGTTAATAACTTGGTAATAAGGTGGGAAATAACCTTTAATAGGTTGTTCAAAGAGATTTATGTGTTAGTGTGTCCTAGTATGCTTGCTTTTGTTTTGAAGTGTCATTTAGAGTCTAAAATAATGGAAGGTGACCCTAGTATCTATATGGTCATGTTTAGGTTCTAAACGTCTGGGTATGACTCCCCAATGACCAACATATGGGTCATTGAGGAGGACGCAAACGTTTTCCAAAAAGCTATGAAAACATCAACCATAGACGACCACAAACGACACCCCTGTAACGACATGGATTCTTGAATCCGAATCGCCACCGGCGTCGTTAACCTCTCAGAGGTCGCAGACAAGCCTCATCTTGCATTCATCACATTCATCTAGTTAAATTTGCGGAAAATTTAAAACTTTTTATACGTATGAAGTTTACTTAGACTTCATATAGTCAATACTTATTAAACATTATATACTAAGCTCAACATCAATAGACAACCATCTAATATCAAGAAAATTTCAAAACAAACGATGAATAAAATATATTAAGTTGCCAAAACAGCCTTACATCAAAAGGTTCAAAATGAAATGTGAAAGAAAAACTAGCGACAACATCCACTAGCTATGTCTATATCTAAAGCTATACTAAGACTGTATCATCCTCGAAATCAAGAGGATTTACCAAATGGTTTGGAGAAACGCTGTAGTCCAAACCGCTGCAAGTGTCGTCAATCTGCCCTCTGACCTGCACCTATAAAAATAGTAATTAGTAGGGTGTTAGTACACCACTTGTACTAAGTATGGGTGTATGCACACATACACATAAAGCTATGCGTGATCAATGAAAGCTCTTCCTAAGAAACATGCCATTTCTGGAAAGTCTAGTCATTAAACTTTCCTAATTCATTAGTTGTGAATTGTGGTATGAATATGAAGTATTTTAATGCATTCAAAGCACACAACTCATTTTCTATATGATTACAAGACATTAGTATCATCAACATAATTTTTTAGAACCACTCGGGCGAAGATTTGAATTTTTGATCCTCCAAACCCGAGAGCCCCTTTTTTTCCACACTTGGTTTTATTTTCAGTCTTTTTCCTCTTCTTGTTATGTAGTTCAATAATTCCTTTAGTCTTATGTTTTACTTACAAGTGCAATGATTCATTGTAGTCCCATACCCAGAATGAATCAAATAAGTAATTCAAGAGATTTAGGAAATGACTTAACTACAATTTGGGGCATGAATATATTTATAAGTCAATACTCAATGACTAAACTTATTCTTTAGTTGATTGCATAATGTGCATAGTTCTTGGGGAATATCATTAAAGCTTATGATCTTGCTTACTTTGGGCATGAATTCCTTATAAGCCAATCTTTATTGGCTAAATACATTAGTTAATGATTTTGGATAAGCATATTTGAATTCATTATTGTCTTTGATATTTTCTAATAAACGAAGTCATTATAAGTCAATTTTATTCGGCTTTGTTCATTTTCATGACATGAAGATTCATTATTAGCTATTCTCTTTAATAATTGTAAACTTCATTGGACATGCTTTGATTATTCTTATAGGAAGTCATTCATTACACCATATATTCATTACATTTCATAAGTCATTCTCTATTGATCATTCCATTGATTTCATTACTTTAATGTTAGGAACGTTATGGGTTATTTAGTTAACGTTTTCATGTTTTATATATCATACATTTAATATCTACGAGACCTTGGAATTGTGGATGTAGCATTAAGACATCTCAAGTGAGGGCCCAACATATGGGACCTCAACCCGAGGGCCTTCTTTAGCAAACACACAGTCTGCTTCATTCGTTCATTCGTACTTCACATTATTCATTTCATTCATTCGTAGGCTGATGTAAACACCAGCTATACCTAGGATGAAATTTAAGACTCTCATCGGGATCATGAAGTGCAATGACCAAGAATGACCTAATGTCATTACTTGAATCTGATTTCACCTCCTGATTCTCTTGCACAAAAACCTTCGGTATCGTTCATTTCTTTATCTTTCATACTTTGAGGAACTCCAACCTTAACCGACATAGATCATGTGATCATCATGAAATCTGGTGTCTTCCCCACACCGAAAAGAGGTGGAGTCACTGGCCAAGGTGAAACCAATAAATGCTGGCGTATATAGGGAAATGAACCCTGCTAGAACCCTATGTTGGCAGCATAGGTTCAAAGACTAGGTGATATAAGGAGACCTATACCCGCCTAAACGGAAAGTCTTATCTCATGAGATTTACACGAAACTCTGCCTTCCCGAAAGAAGGAATCGCGACTCATAGCTAGCCTATCGGTGCTCAGTATAAAGTTTCATTACAATCATCTCACACATCATTGAAGCTGGCTTATAGCATGAGGGCATCATTTCTCATTAGATGATTTCTCATCTCATCATTAGTATTAAGTGTGAATTTTCCTTACACTTACATATAGAGTATGATTGAGACTTGTCTCTTGATATTCAACACTCTCTTAGGTGAGTACTTTTAGTGACCTTTACTTAGGCTTGGTTGAGACTTGTATCACCATGCATCTTAGCCTCTTATCATGTTGTCATCATTTTCATTAGCATCATAGATTAACATAATTACTCACCTCATTACGTGAATGTTCATTTCTTCTTTATCTTTTAATGTTGACTCAAGCATTATGGAGGCTAGCTTCTAGATTGAGATTTACTTACTCTATTGATGACTGGTCATCCTTACTTTACATTGATGAAATGTGAATTTTCCTTACATATCATCCTTTGGTGTTAATGAGACTGGTCTCACACATTCTAACACCTTCATACGTGAGTATTCTTTTAACATAGTAGCTTAGGTGTAAGTGAGACTTGTCTCACTTCCTTTAACACCTTATTCTGGTCACTTACTTAATTTAGACCCCTTTAATTATGTTATAACTCACGTTACTTACTTACTTTAGTGTAGTAGATTCATATCATCGTTTATGGATGATGAGCACTTCATTCAATGAGTTTCATGAGTTCATATGTCATTCTTTTAGAGCATGTTGGGAGTTGTCCCAATGAGTGGCATGCCCTTGGTTATGGGTTCATTGAATTAGTTTAGAAGTGCTTATATTATCATTTGATACTCTAACTACACAATATTGGCATATAATTAGTATTGGCCTCAACCTTTGAATATTAAACTACATAACCATTTTTGTTGGCATGTACAAATTTTACGTGTGTTCATATTAAAATTTAATATGTATGAACCATTAGCCAATCTTTTAAATATTTAACATAATATTATAGCCATTTACATGCATCACTTTTAGACAATGTATCGTTAGCCATTTTATTGGCATACGATTAGTATTGGCATAAACAATTGGGCATAGATTTCATAACCATATTTGTTGGCATAAGCGAATTTTCATGTTCAACATGCTTAAGCTTTTATACATTATACATTAGCCAATCTTTTAGTTATTTAACATAATATTATAGCCATTTAAATGCATTACTTTTAGACAATGTATCTTTAGCCATTTTATTGGCATACGATTAGTATTGGCATAAACAATTGGCTATACACTTCATAACTTCTTTGTTGGCATAAGCCAAAGTTATATTCATTCATGATTACATTATTATACCTTATTCATTATCCAATTCAATTATTAATCATAAAATTATAGCCATTTGCATGCATCCCCTTTGGACAATGTATTGTTAGTCATTTTATTGGCATAAGACAACAATCACTCAAATTATGATTTCATGGAGAACTTTTTAGCCAATCTTATAAAATAACTTTAGGCATAATATTTTAAACATGTTGTACAGCATCATATTAGCATTTGATGAATATATCATCTTCATAACGTCATATTAACAGCAAGTATGCACAACAGACCGTAACATCTTCATACATAACATATTCGGACATATCTTTAACATAGTATCATTCTTTTAATTCACATAATAACACTTAGCATCAAACGAGTCCAATTAATAGGTTCATTCAATCATTATTTAATTAAAAACCATACACACTAAGATCATCCAGCACCACATACCAACAACATGATTTCTAACCTATTCAACATTGAAATTGTAACAAGAATACTAGGGAAAGGAGTTCGACAAGAACGACGGGAAACAACCCTAGTTTTCAAGATCTTTGAATCATTCGAAAGAAAGTTCTCATGGAGAAAGAATTTCAGTATAGAAACCCATACCTTATGTAGAATTTAATCTACGAAGACCACCTTGTACGAAACCTTGAAGAAAGCCTTGAAATCGCCTAAGAGAATCAATGGAATTTTCTGTTTTTCTTTCGTTCGTTGCTTGCTGTTTTTGCGTCGCCTTTTCTATGAGTTTGAACGTGATTTTTACGTTTAAGAACTAAATTGAATTATAAACTTAGTTTTAATAAGTTAATTTAATAAACTAATTAACCATTTACCAAAACTCCCATCCTAAGTTGACTAAACATAGGAGAACATAACACTTAGTCAAATCTGGAAATTGGTGTTGACTATGGTTTAGGTCAACATTTTGACTTTATATTAATTAATTAAATCCTTAATTTAATTAATTTAGGGACCTAGGGTAAGTACTAAAGCACCCCTAAGTCATTAGAACTATAATCAACCCTTTAGGACCATCCTAGGTTAAGTACTAGGATGTTTCTTGAAATATACTAGGTTAGTGAAAGGATTTCGTTTTGATCATTTATAACAATTATTTAACTTGCTAATTTAATTATTTAGGTGACTTAATATAATTACTAAAGTACCCTTAAGTCGTTAGGACCATAACCAATCCTTTGAACCATCCTAGGTTAGGTACTAGGTTGTCTTTTTATTGTTTTAACCGAAATTTGGAAATTGCTTTGTGATTTCGGTTTTGCCCCTTTAAATTAATTAATTAAGTTGCTAGATTAATTAATTAAGTAGGCTAGGATAATTAATAAAGTATCCCTAGGTTGTTAGGACCTTAACTAACTCTTTGGACAATCCTAGGTTAGGTACTAGGTTGTCCATTTCTTGTCTTAATCAAAATCTGGAAATTTCCTTTGTAGTTTTGGTTTTAGCCCTTTTAAATTAATTAATTAAGTTGCTAAATTAACTAATTAGGTAACCTAGGGGAATTAATAAAGTACACCTAAGTTTTTAGGACCATAACTAACCTTTTGGACCATCCTAGGTTAGCTACTAGGTTTTCTCTTCAACTAGTACTAGGTTAGTGTCAACCCAGTTTAGTCCTAGGTTGTCGGGTGCACTAATTAGTTTATTTAGTTTGGTCCTAGGTTAATTATCTATTTAGGGCAGTAGGTTAGAGTCTAGAATTGATTCGGAAGTTAGGACCCACATGGAGTGGTCCCTTGTGCACGTTTTTTCCCCTAACTACCCTAACCGAATTTGGTTAGGGTGGTCCCCTCCTTTGGCAGCTTCTTCAAATGTCTTGCACATGTGCTTGCATATGTGTTGGTTGTACTTTCCTAACTAACTATTATTTATGGTTCCTTTAGGAATGTTTACTTATTGTCCCAAGGACCCACACCATGTCCTTGGGCACTGCTTAATTTACATGATCATTTTAAATGGTCATGTGTTATGGTATCTAGGCTTGACACTTGGATGCCTCATACCTTATGCATAAAAGATCCACTGTGTTTTTAGCTTAGGGTCTTCATTGTAGGTACACTTCTTGGTGAATGAATCTTGGATTGGGTATGACAACCCAAAAAGTATATTTCTTATTCGTATATAGAAAATTGGCTAATATTAGCCAATTTTTCTATACTATACCCAATATTTCTCAATATTGGGAATTAGGTTGCCTATGTACCCCTAATAGGCTATTATATGGGCATACTGGGCTCTTCATTAGACATATGATTTTCCGGAATGTTACATTATCCCCCCCTTAGGAACATTCGTCCCCGAATGACACTTACACATCATTTAAACAAAGAGGATGACTTTCGAAGGTTACTTTATCATACTTAAACGTTTCTCTTTTGTGAAGATCTGATTCACACTTATTTGGATGATGCATAACATTCAAGCTTATCTGAAGCTTCATATTTGAGATTGAGGAATTTCCTTCTCGATCACACTTAACTTAATGCACCTGACAAATCATGCAACACAGAAAAAACATGTCTATGCTACACCAAACAGCACATGAAATACAAACATAACTTCGTTTTAACTCACATAGTGCTATAATAAGACATACGATTAGTGGCCTACCACACCTAATCGACTAAAAGAACTTAAACTTAGATTTTTCTTAAACATAAACCATACTTAGGAAGAGAATATCTAACCTCAAGAACTCAACAAGTGAGGGTAACGGGATCTCATATCAGCCTCGGCCTCCCATATAGCCCCCTCAACAAGGGTGGTTCCTCCATAACACCTTAACGGTGGCAAACTCCTTGTTCCTCAACCGTTTCACTTGGCGATCTAAAATTTCAAAGGAAATATCTTCGTAAGAAAGGTTCTCATTTGGCTCCTAACCCCTTAGATAACATCTTATTGGCCTTAAGATTTGAAACTATTTGGCTTGTTGGATTTCAACCACGCCCTTCCCATTTCAATTCTAACTTATTTGGCAACTGAAATCTTACTACCCTGTTTCGATAGTCTATGGTAGCATAACACTTATGGTGCCAATTCATACCTTAGCCATATTCTTGAGTTAGTATGCAGCCAAATTAGCCTTCTCCTCTTCATTAGTACTCGTAACAGGCTTTTAGAACTTACCATGCATTCACCAATATGCGAACTGTCATGATCGGAATCTAGCCCCCATACGAGACCGGCGTCGTTGACCTCTCAGAGGTCGCAGACAAGCCTATATACGTCATCGTTACTTCATCTAGGTTAATTTTATCGGAAAATTTGAACTTTTTGTTCCTTAACATGCATGTATATCATTCTACTTAAATTCATATACATTCATAATCAACCATCTAACATTAAGATCATCAACTAAAAGAAATAGTTCCATACTGAATTAAGTGTATACTTGCCAAAATGGCACCAATATAATGTTTGAAATAAAACGGGAAAGAAACACTAGTGGAACATGCTCCACTAGCTAAAACCTACATCTAAGCTAGATAATAACAGTAGACATCCTCGAAAGCATGAGGGCCTACCAAATCCGAATGAAAGCTCCACGTCCGGATAGATGCAACGTCATACTGTAAGCTCTAACGTCCACCTGCGCCTGCACCTAAAAATGTAGAGTTGTATGGGATTAGTGCACACTCGTACTAAGTATGGGTATATGCAAGCACACACCAAGTACATGCATGAGTAAAGATAGCTCTTTCCTAAAAACATGTTTATGGAAAGTCAAGTCAGTAGACTTGCCAAATTTGGATTAGGAAAGTTAGTGGACCTGCCAAATTTGGATTAGGAAAGTCAGTGGACTTGCCAAATTGGATTAGGAAATTCATGCCATGAGAGTAACATGCATCATCATACGTATCATATTGCACACAACACATAACATCATACACATAGCACATAACATATTGCATATAGCACATAACATCTTTCATATCATTCATTCATATGCCATGACACCTCGGAATCATGGACTTAACATTAAGACTTCCCAAAATGAGGGCTAAACATATGGGACCTCAACTAGGGAGCCTTTTTTAGCAAACACAGAGTCTGCTTCATTCATTCATACGTACTTCATTTTATTCATTCATAAGCTAGTGTAAACACTAGCCATACCTAGGATGTAGTTTAAGACTCTCATCGGGTTTGCTGTGCAATGATCAACAATAACCTAGTGTCCTTACTTGAGTCTAGCTCACCTCTTGATTATCTTATCCTAACACCTTTGGTATCGTTCATTTCATTATGTGCATCATTAGAGGCTGGCCTCATTCATTCTTTGGGAACTTTAACTTTAACCGACATAGATCATGTGAGCATCATGAAATCCAGTGTCCTCCCCACACCGAAAAGAGGTGGAATCACCGGCCAAAGTGACCCAAAACATGCTAGCGTATATAGGGGATTGAACCCTACTACATCCTTATATTGGCAGTATAGGTTCAAAGACTAGGAGATATAAGGAGACCCATACCCGGCATGCCGGACATTCTCATCGCATTAGAGTTACGTGAACCTCCGCCCTTCCCGATAGAAGGCATCACCGCTCATAGCTAGCCTATCGGTGCTCAGTATAAAGTTCCATTACATTCAACTCATACGTCATGGAAGTTGTCTTCTAGTATGAGGACATCATAGCTCATTAGATGATTTATCATCTCATCATTAGTATTAAGTACACATTATTCTCAATACTTTCATTAGAGTGTTCATAGAGACTGGTCTCTTCATTAAATTTACACTCTCATAGGTGAGTACGTTTTGCTAACATTTACTTAGGCTCATTTGAGATTGCTCTCATCTTTCACATTAGCCTCTTATCATGTTGTCACCAGATTCATTAGCTTTAGCACATTTGCTCTTCAAATTTACTCACCCCTTTTAACGTGAATGTTCATTTCATCGTATGCCAATGCATTTGGCCATTAAGTGTGTTTAATACTCTTACTTGACCCTTCTAGGGTTTCATCATTTCGTTACATACATCTTAGGTTCACTTACTTTAAACATATGCTAGACTTATGGGTCTATACATACAAGCCATGAGGCTTCATTCATAGTTCGTTTAAGTGATTCATATCTTCCTAAGATTATGTGGTACAAGACTTATGCATCTTGTAAGTATGCCAAGATCTCAATTTCGATCTATCTAGGCAATATTATTTTGAACATTTATTCACGTATGACTTATGTATCAATACGGAATTTGGACAAGGGAACCCGATTTCGAATCCCTTGGACAACACTTACATTTTTATTTATTTTGGTTTGATCAACACGGCTTGGGGACCCAAGATCGAGCCTCAACGCCTTCATTTTAATTTTTCTTAATTTCGCTCTTCATTTTTCGTTCATTGGGACTCAGAGGATGTGGGATCGAACCCCCACAACCTCATTTTCTGTTTATTTCCTTCTCTTTAATTTTTCTCCTTTTGGCCGAGGGGGTGTGGGTTCGAACCCCCACAGCCCCACTTTAATTTCTCCTTAATTTCCCTTGGTTCTTCCTAGAGGTCGTGGGTTCGATTCCCACACGCCTCAAACTTTTATTTTTTTATTTTTTTATTCCTCCTTAAATCTGACTGAGAGGTGGTGGGTTCGAATCCCACTCCTCTCATTTCTTATTTTTATTATTTCATTTTCGGATCAAGGACATGGGTTCGAATCCCATATGCCACATTCTTATTTTCTCACATTATTTCAATAATTTTTAACATGGTGAGGTCACGTGTTCGATTCTCAGTAGACTCATACATTTTAATTCATTTTTACATAGCATGATAATCCCCTTAGCTTGGCCGAAACTCATCAACAAGATGCTGGAAATTTTTGCAGCCTATTTTCTCACCTCTTTCACATTAAATGTTTAGACGTTTTAAGTAGGTTTTAGTGAGTTCTTTAGGTGCATTTTCATGGTTTCATATGACTATTAGTTGCACTCAAATCAGCATTTTTACATCACTTATGAACATCACGATTTAAGCAAGTTTGTGCACATGAAATACAACTATAAACATTTATTTTTTCGAACATAAATCCAAGAGTGCATATCACGGCTACACATTGCACACACATCATTTTCACATAATTTCGGACAACATGCTCAATATTCACATAATTCCGAACATACATACATAAACATAATCATCACGAAAACACATTACATTCCTAATTTCTACCAGCAAACATACCCAACCTATGATTCGATGGGAGCTAGTGACAAGGACATGCAACGGGGAACAACCCTAGTTTTCGGAATATATTCGTCTGAAACTTAAGGGTCTCTTGGGAAAGGGACCAAGAGTAAGAAAACCCATACCTTATTTTGACGTTCTAACCTTGAACTTGATGCCCAAAGCTTCTCCAAACACACGTCCAAATCAAACAGCTTCAACAACAACCTGACGGAAAAACCCCTCCATTTTGCCTAATGTTTTTGCTTATGTTTTGATTATATTTTTCGTGTGAGTTCTTCAAGTGTGAAGAACTTTAGTAATTTTTCTGCTTTTGCACTTTTGTTTGGCAAAGAAACGTGAAAGAGAAGTGGAGAGACATGAGAGAGATGAGCGTGAGAGAGTCGTTTTAGGATTAGGAGTTTTAGTTTGGAAATTAGTCAAACTAGGACTCCTTATTAATTTAATAAAAATCTGATTTTCCTTTTTCTTAAATTAGATAATAAATATTTATTAATTAAATTAATTTGCCAATTTAAATAAAAATAATTTAAATCATTGCTTCCACCTAGGTTCGATCCCGGGTGGAGCAAAACTTCACTCAAAGGCCAATTTTCGGCCCTCTCTCCCCAAAATGCTCCTCCACCTTATTAATTAAATAATTAATTACATATTTAGGGTAATTACGATACTACCCTTAGCCTGGAAAAAGACCATTTTACCCCTACACCCTCCAAACCTAAGATTTTCCCTTTTTAAGTTCTGTAAAGACTCATTCGAGTAAATCTTCGTATTCCCCAAGTTCTGTAAAGACTCATTCGAGTAAATCTTCGTAAATCTTCGTATTCCCCAAGTTAGCTGGACTCAACCTTTTCTAGCTCAACTAACTCCCCAAGTTAGTTGGCTTGGCTGTAGCAAGGGTTTAGAGGTCTGGTTCTACACGCATCAATCCGTGTAAACCCGGTCTAATCGTAGGCATTCTAGACACATTAAGCATTACTTAGCATATCCATTTTTAGGGTTGTTACATTATCCCCCCCCCCAGGAACATTCTTCCCCGAATGACACTACTAACTATCTAGTGTAATGCCAGTCAGATCACAACATAATTACTATTCACAAACAAGCAATAGCAACAAAGAATGGAGAGATAAGGAAACTTAGACTTAAAAGTAGGAAGTCTAACCTCAAGAGCTGAAAAGATGAGGGTAGCGGGATCTCATATCGGCCTCAGCCTCCCACGTAGCACCCTCAACAAGATGATTCCTCCACAATACCTTCACTGTGGCAATCTCCTTGTTTCTCAGCCGCTTGACCTGTGTGTCTAAGATCTAAACAGGTACCTCCTCATAGGACAAGTCTTCATCAACCCCCAAAGCTTCCACAGGTAGAATCGATGCTGGATCACCTAGGCACTTCTTTAACATGGATACATGAAAGACTGGATGAACAGAAGCTAGCTCCGCAGTCAATTCCAACTCATAGGCCACCTCACCCACACGCTGTAGGATCTCATATGGCCCAACATACCTCGGACTCAACTTCCCCTTCCTGCCAAACCTTCACCCCCTTCATAGGTGATATCTTCAAATAGACCTGGTCACCAACATCAAACTCTAAGGGCCATTTTCTGTTGTCTACATAAGACTTATGTCGACTGTAAGCAATAGCCAACCTGTCCGTAATCACTCTGACCTTCTCTAAGGCCTCATGAATGATCTCTGGACCCAAAATGGATGACTCTTCAAACTCGAACCACCCAACTGGAGATCTACATCTCCTACAATACAGTGCCTCAAACGGTGCCATCCCAATGCTAGAGTGATAGCTGTTATTATACGAGAACTCTATCAAAGGCAGATGGTCGTCCCAACTACCTCTGAAGTCAATCACACACGCTCTCAACATGTCCTCCAATGTCTGAATGGTGCGCTCTGCCTGCCCATCTGTCTGAGGATGAAAGGCAGTACTAAGCTTTACCTGCGTGCCTAAGATCTTCTGGAAGGATCTCCAGAAATGTGAAGTGAACTGAGCTCCTCTATCTGAAATGATAGACAAAGGAATCCCATGCCATCTCACAATCTCATCAATGTAGAGTCTCGCATAATCCTCGGCTCTGTAAGTAGACTTCACAGGGATAAAGTGGGCAGACTTAGTCATCCTGTCCACAATAACCCATATGGAGTCATGCTGTCTCCTAGTCCTCGAAACCAACCACGAAGTCCATATTAATGGCCTCCCACTTCCAAGTCGGAACCTCAATAATCTGAGTAAGACCGCCAGGCTTAAGATGTTCTGCCTTAACCTGCTGACAATTAGGACACTTGGCCACATATTCTGCAATGTCCTTCTTCATGCCATCCCACCAATAAATCTGCTTAAGATCATGATACATCTTGGTGGAACCTGGATGTATGGAATATCTGGAACCATGGGCCTCTGCAACAATCCTGGTCCGCAAATCATCCACATCTGGTACACACAGCCTGTCCTGGTACTAAGTACGCGTCACCTCCCAAAGCAAAAGACTCATTCATCTTTATCAACACTGAGTCCTTCAGCTCCATCAACACAGGATCGAGATGCTGACCCTGCTTGACTTCAACTACCAAGGATGATTCAGAACTAGGATGAACTGAAACACCCCCTAGTAGAGTCAACCAACCGCACACCCAGTCTGGCCAGTCTGTGTACATCTTTCACCAACTCCTTCTTCTCATCCTCAACGTGGGTTGTACTTCCCATGCTCATCCTGCTCAAAGCATCAGCTACAAATTAGCCTTACCTGGATGGTAGTGGACATTCATATCATAGTCCTTCAACAGCTCCAACCATCTCCGCTGACGTAGATTCAACTCCCTCTGCGTGAACACGTACTGGAGACTCTTGTGGTCTGTGAACACATCCACATGCACTCCATACAAGTAGTGCCTCCACAGCTTCAGTGCAAACACCACAGCTGCCAACTCCAGGTCATGAGTGGGATAATTCTTCTCATGAACCTTGAGCTGTCTGGACGCATAAGCTATCACCTTACCAACCTGCATAAGAACACAACCCAAACCAACCCTAGATGCATCACAATAAACAGTGTAATTCTCACCACACTTAGGCAAAGTAAGCACCGGGGCTGAAGTGAGTCTGTCTTGAGCTCCTGGAAACTCTTCTCACAAGTCTCCGTCCATTCGAACTTGGCTTTCTTCTTAGTCAAAGCTGTCAGTGGGGAGCAATGGAAGAAAACCCTCCACGAACCTGCGGTAGTAACCAGCCAATCCCAGAAAGCTACGGATATCGGTGGGAGTAAGAGGTTTTGGCCAGTTCTTCACAGCCTCAGTCTTCCTGGGTCCACCTCCACACCCTCGACACAACATGACCCAGGAAGGTCACTGATCTAAGCCAGAATTCACACTTGCTGAATTTGGCATACAATGATGTTGTCTAAGTACCTGCAAGGTTAGTCTCAAATGTTGTTCATGCTCTTCCTTGGTCCTAGAGTAGATGAGGATGTCATCAATGAATACTATGACGAAAGAATCAAGGTATTCACGGAAGACTCGGTTCATGAGGTCCATAAATGCAGCTGGTGCATTAGTGAGACCAAATGACATGACTAAGAACTCATAATGACCATAACGGGTACGAAAGGCTGTCTTTGGGATATCTCCATCCTAACCCTAAGCTGATGATACCCTGAACGAAGATCAATCTTAGAGAAGAAACTAGACCCTTGGAGCTGATCGAACAAGTCATCTATTCTGGGAAGTGGATACTTATTCTTTATAGTGACTTTGTTGAGCTGCCGATAATCGATACACATTCTAAGGGTTCCATCCTTTTTTTCACAAACAACACTGGAGCGCCCCAAGGGGATATGCTCGGCTGAATGAAACCCTTATCAGTGAGATCTTTTAACTGCAGCTTCAACTCTTTGAGTTCAGCTGGAGCCATTCTGTAAGGAGGAATTGAAATTGGTTTAGTATCGGGTTCTAAGTCGATACCAAAGTCAATCTCTCGAGGGGAGGGACTCCAGGCAAATCATCAGGAAATACATCTTGGAACTCATTCACTACAGGCACTGAGTCTATGGAAGGAATGTCATGATCTAAATCATTAACACTCACAAGATGACACAATAACCCTTGGACATCATTTTATTGGCCTTAAGGTTCGAAATCAAGGGATTAGGACGACTCGAGTTGTACCCCTCCCAGACCAGCTCTACCTCATTAGGAAATGAAATCTCACAACCCTACTACGGCAATCCATACAAGCATAACAACTATGAAGCCAGTCCATGCCAAGAATAACATCAAAATCATGCATGGTAACTCAACCAAGTCTGCACACATAGTCTTACCACATACAACTATTGGGCAATCCTTGTATACTCTATCAGTTTACATTTTCTCCTAAAGGTGTACTAACCACTATAGGATCATGCAAAACTTCAGGCAATATATCAAAAGTGAGAGCAAGCAAAGGAGTTACAAAAAAGTGTAGACCCTGGATCAAGTAAAGCATAAACAGAAGTTGAGAATACTTGCAGCATACCTGTGACCACATCAGCGGACTTCTCCTGCTCCTCCCTGCCCTTCAGGGCGTAGAATCTGTTCCTCTTAGGAGGCTCGGTTGCTGCTGCACCCTGTGGATTAGGCCTAGGCTGAGCATTACCTCCAGCCTGACCCTGTTCTGTGGGCAGTCCTTAACCATGTGCCCTCTCTTACCGCAACCGAAGCAGGCATTAGTGCCCTGTCTGCACTCTCCACTGTGAGCACGGCCACATTTAGCACAGTCCTTTCTGGGATGCTGCATATCACCTCCATTGCCCTTCTTGGGCTCGGGTCTGCCTCCTCTAGGTGTTGTACTCCTTGAAAGTTAGAGTTCCCTGAACTCTGTTGCCCTTTTTAAATCTGGGCTCTCACGGACGCCAAAGTTGTTCTGTTGCCATTGCTAGGACCTGCCTGATCATGAGGCTTAGGCCTCCTAGCATCACGGACGCCCCTCTTTTCGGCTGTCCTCCACGCTGGACATGCACCATCAACCTGGAGAGGTCCATGTTATCGTGGAGCATCGCAGCCCGACACTCTCCTCCAGATCTCCTGTGATTCCTGTGAGGAACCTACTCATCTCATCCCTGCTGTTAGATACAAGGGAAGTAGCATACCTGGATAGTTTAACAAACTTCAGTACTCATCTCATCCCTGCTGTTAGATACAAGGGAAGTAGCGTACCTGGATAATTAACAAACTTCAGGGAATAGTCCTGATTGTCATTGATCCCTGCTTAAGGTTGATAAACTCCTCAACCTTGGCCTCCCTCATCTCCTGGGGAAGAATCCTCCAGGAAGGCTGTCTTAAATAGCTCCCAAGTGATCGGAACCTCGCCCAAAGCTCGGCTATCCTGCCATATCTTGCACAAGTCTGTGCAACATCCTTGAGCTGATAGGAAACCAGCTCAGCCTTCTCAGTATTGTGGCCCCATGGCCACCAAAATCTGTGTACTCATCCATGAACTCCTGGGGATCCTCTGAAGTCTTGGACCCTGTGAAA